>OX421493.1:32700325-32977825 GCA_949126835.1 Anisus vortex
TCTAAAGAGAAATGAATTTATTGAATAGGAATACGATGTTGAAAACATATGTTTTTGATCTAAACAGAAATGAATAAATTGAATAGGAATACGATGTTGAAAACATATGTTTTTGATCTAAACAGAAAAAATAAAAATGCAATACACGCTACACATAAATTGCTATGTTAAAGCAACTAAACTATTTTGTAGACTAAGTGGTCACCAACACTGAAATATTGGGCTCACTGAAAAAAAATGAAGCCTATTTAGCTGTAGGTCTACGTTCTATATGTACATTCGTGTACATAGAAACACAGTGGCTCTATATATAGGCCTACAGTACATTCGTGTACACAGTGGCCCTGTTTTGTCACCAAACATGTTTAAAGCTTGTTCTTTGTAAGTTGAACAGAACAGGATTATAAACCAATCATAACACAAATAATCTTTATATTCTTTGATGGTGTCAAAATCTTAACAGAGAAAGGAAAGATTACAACAAATATCACATAAAAAAAAAAGAAAAAAAATATATAAAAAACGACCCGAGTAAGTTAATAATATTTGGCTGGAATTGTAAACTTTTTTTTACCTGATTGGCTGAAAGGGCACCTGTCCTACTTCGATCAGCTGCCTGGAATGATGCAATCAGCTTCTCATAATCAATCAAGAACTCATTGCTATTTAATTGTTCAGCAACTGTTCGAAAGAATTTAATTTCTCCACCATCACCAAGATAAGGGTTATTGGCTGGATATCTGCAAAAAAGCAGTGTAAGAGACAAGAATACATCGGTGTAAGAGACAAGAATACATCTGTGTAAGAGACAAGAATACATCTGTGTAAGAGACAAGAATACATCTGTGTAAGAGACAAGAATACATCGGTGTAAGAGACAAGAATACATCGGTGTAAGAGACAAGAATACATCTGTGTAAGAGACAAGAATACATCGGTGTAAGAGACAAGAATACATCGGTGTAAGAGACAAGAATACATCGGTGTAAGAGACAAGAATACATCGGTGTAAGAGACAAGAATACATCGGTGTAAGAGACAAGAATGCATCTGTGTAAGAGACAAGAATACATTGGTGTAAGAGACTAGAATACATCGGTGTAAGAGACAAGAATACATCGGTGTAAGAGACAAGAATACATCTGTGTAAGAGACAAGAATACATCGGTGTAAGAGACAAGAATACATCGGTGTAAGAGACAAGAATACATCTGTGTAAGAGACAAGAATACATCGGTGTAAGAGACAAGAATACATCGGTGTAAGAGACAAGAATACATCGGTGTAAGAGACAAGAATACATCTGTGTAAGAGACAAGAATACATCGGTGTAAGAGACAAGAATACATCTGTGTAAGAGACAAGAATACATCTGTGTAAGAGACAAGAATACATCTGTGTAAGAGACAAGAATACATCGGTGTAAGAGACAAGAATACATCGGTGTAAGAGACAAGAATACATCGGTGTAAGAGACAAGAATACATCGGTGTAAGAGACAAGAATACATCGGTGTAAGAGACAAGAATACATCGGTGTAAGAGACAAGAATACATCGGTGTAAGAGACAAGAATACATCTGTGTAAGAGACAAGAATACATCGGTGTAAGAGACAAGAATACATCGGTGTAAGAGACAAGAATACATCTGTGTAAGAGACAAGAATACATCTGTGTAAGAGACAAGAATACATCGGTGTAAGAGACAAGAATACATCTGTGTAAGAGACAAGAATACATCGGTGTAAGAGACAAGAATACATCGGTGTAAGAGACAAGAATACATCGGTGTAAGAGACAAGAATACATCTGTGTAAGAGACAAGAATACATCGGTGTAAGAGACAAGAATACATCTGTGTAAGAGACAAGAATACATCGGTGTAAGAGACAAGAATACATCTGTGTAAGAGACAAGAATACATCTGTGTAAGAGACAAGAATACATCGGTGTAAGAGACAAGAATACATCTGTGTAAGAGACAAGAATACATCGGTGTAAGAGACAAGAATACATCGGTGTAAGAGACAAGAATACATCGGTGTAAGAGACAAGAATACATCGGTGTAAGAGACAAGAATACATCTGTGTAAGAGACAAGAATACATCGGTGTAAGAGACAAGAATACATCTGTGTACGAGACAAGAATACATCGGTGTAAGAGACAAGAATACATCTGTGTAAGAGACAAGAATACATCTGTGTAAGAGACAAGAATACATCGGTGTAAGAGACAAGAATACATCTGTGTAAGAGACAAGAATACATCGGTGTAAGAGACAAGAATACATCGGTGTAAGAGACAAGAATACATCGGTGTAAGAGACAAGAATACATCTGTGTAAGAGACAAGAATACATCTGTGTAAGAGACAAGAATACACCAGGAAGAGTTGAATTGAACATAAGAATCGATGAAGTGACTACAGTTGTGTGTATACAGTAGGCCTATACATATTTACATATATATTTTTTTCATACAGTATACAGTACTCAAATATAAATATAAGTAAACATATATAACTAGAATTAATGTAGATTTACTAGATCTATACATATTACATAACAAGAAGCAATGTAGATTTACTAGATCTATATATATTACATAACAAGAAGCAATGTAGATTTACTAGACCTATATATATTACATAACTAGATGTATTGTAGATTTACTAGATCTATACATATTACATAACTAGATGAAATGTATATTGACTTACGCTTGAGGTTTATTTTTTAACGCTGCTCCAACGAAGGAAAGAAATTTTTCATAATTGACTTCATGTTTTTTTCTATTGATGCTGACAAACATGGCAGCCACAATCTGCAACAAGTCTGGTGGAAATCTAAGCTATTTAAAGATATTTTGAAACAAAAAGTTATTGGGAAACATATAGAAACAATAAGCTATTGGGAGTGATTTAGAAACAATAAGCTTTTGGGAGAGATTTAGAAACAATAAGCTATTGGGAGTGATTTAGAAACAATAAGCTATTGGGAGAGATTTAGAAACAATAAGCTATTTGGAGTGATTTAGAAACAATAAGCTTTTGGGAGAGATTTAGAAACAATAAGCTATTGGGAGTGATTTAGAAACAATAAGCTTTTGGGAGAGATTTAGAAACAATAAGCTATTGGGAGAGATTTAGAAACAATAAGCTATTTGGAGAGATTTAGAAACAATAAGCTATTGGGAGAGATTTAGAAACAATAAGCTATTGGGAGAGATTTAAAAACAATAAGCTATTGGGAGAGATTTAGAAACAATAAGCTATTTGGAGAGATTTAGAAACAATAAGCTATTGGGAGAGATTTAGAAACAATAAGCTATTGGGAGAGATTTAAAAACAATGAGCTAATGGGAGAGATTTAGAAACAATAAGCTATTGGGAGAGATTTAGAAACAATAATCAATAGACTATTGGAGAAATTTTGAAACAATAAGCTATTGGGAGTCATTTAGAAACAATAAGCTATTGGGAGAGCTTTTGAAACAAAAAGTTATTGAGAGAGATTTAGAAACAATAATCTATTGAGGGAGATTTAGAAACAAAAAGCTATTGAGAGAGATTTAGAAACAAATAAGCTATTGGGACAGATTTTGAAACAAAAAGTTATTGAGAGAGATTTAGAAACAATAAGCTATTGGGAGAGATTTACAAACAATAAGCTATTGGGAGAGATTTAGAAACAATAATCAATAGACTATTGGAGAAATTTTGAAACAATAAGCTATTGGGAGTCATTTAGAAACAATAAGCTATTGGGAGAGCTTTTGAAACAAAAAGTTATTGAGAGAGATTTAGAAACAATAATCTATTGAGGGAGATTTAGAAACAAAAAGCTATTGAGAGAGATTTAGAAACAAATAAGCTATTGGGACAGATTTTGAAACAAAAAGTTATTGAGAGAGATTTAGAAACAATAAGCTATTGGGAGAGATTTACAAACAATAAGCTATTGGGAGAGATTTAGAAACAATAATCAATAGACTATTGGAGAAATTTTGAAACAATAAGCTATTGGGAGTCATTTAGAAACAATAAGCTATTGGGAGAGCTTTTGAAACAAAAAGTTATTGAGAGAGATTTAGAAACAATAATCTATTGAGGGAGATTTAGAAACAAAAAGCTATTGAGAGAGATTTAGAAACAAATAAGCTATTGGGACAGATTTTGAAACAAAAAGTTATTGAGAGAGATTTAGAAACAATAAGCTATTGGGAGAGATTTAGAAACAATAAGCTATTGGGAGTCTTTTAGAAATAATAAACTATTGAGAGAGATTTCATCCCAATAAGCTATTGAGAGAGTTTTAGAAACAATGTTTCCAGTTTGTTTTTCTGTTTTGACCGTATTGTATGCGTTAATGTTTAAAAAAAAGTATATTTGATAGTAGGCCTACTATCGGTATTAGGCTGATAAAATAATGCAAATAAAATGCAGAGAGCAAAAAAAATATTAAAAAGTTATAGGCTATTTGTACATTTTTTAGCGACATCGTTTTGAAAAATGTCCGGTAATTCATTGAAAAAAAAAATTTCGGTTTGGTTGAATTTTTTTTTTTTTTACAAAATTAAATAATAGTGTGTTTAGTGTGTCTTACTTAGTTTTAGGTTTAAAGAGAGTTTCGTTAATTACATTTAAATTATGTTTGTTGCATACATTTGAAGACAATAATTAGCCTACATTTTACGTGTAAAACAAACAGATTTTCTCCATACCTTTTTCTTTCATTTTAAAAAGTATAAAATGTATTAAAACATTAATAAAATAAGATAATAGAATTACAGGTTCCTTATATAACCATAATTATATGTTTCCATTAGAGCTGGACAGATAACTAGTAGGCCTATATTTAAAGAAAAACATAAACCTCAGTGTATAATTAAAGGGTCAGGTCGACTCTGTACAATAATTTAGCCCATGAGAAAAATCTGTACAAGTTCTATAATTGTAGAGATAAAAGAAAATATATTTCTAAAGCCAATGGAACACAGTCTGAAACATATTAGGGTTGATTATAGTTTATTAATAATAATACATTTACTTACAGACATTCTGTAGAACGCACGAACAAGGTCTTGATAATGGCACTTTCCAGTTAGATGTTTATCTACTGTGTTTGAAATGTTTATGTAAATATCCCTGAGTATATTTTGATCAAAATGATACAATTCAGAAGCTAATATATTGAGTAGTTTGGCCTCATCCTGCCCGTTTAACACAATCGGTGAATCCGGCATAACAACTCCACGAGGAATCAGGGACAACAGTCTTTCCCTTAATTCGAAATTTTCCATTTTTTGTTTTTTTATAGTTGATCGGTTCTATACACATTCAAAAAATAAAATAATTAAATTAGTCAACTTTATCATAACATTATTTTATTTAAAATTTCTTAACACAGTATTTAACACAAAAAGTTCAATAGGCCTATACGTATAGGCCCTATTCAGTTTTTTACCTTTTATAAAAAGTAGCCAATTAAATGTATGGTAATTTGTATTTACTGTAGACTATAGATGTAACCAAACAGTAGACTAGGAGGGGGAAGGGGTGAGTAAACAATTGTAAACCTTACACTATATTTTCCTAACTCATTTCCTAGAAAACTGGATGCAGTTCCTGGAATATCTCTAGACCCAGAATAATGTTTAGTCCATGCTTCCGGCTCAAATACAGTAGACATCTGAATATTTAGATGGAAATATTGATCTCTTTTAAAATCTTTTACTACTATAATTGTTAACATATTAGATCTACGCTTAATATAATTTCAGTTAAAAGCTTTACTCAAACTTTAATAGCTCTGACCTGAAGATTTTTTATTCGATTTCCTTCAAGCGGGGCTAACCTTGGAAATTTCGATAGAATATCTTTAGAATCTGGTCTGTTTGTGATGGAGTTATTTTGCTTATTGGTATTGTGAAATGGATCCTGGGAAAAAAATATGCCACATTTCAATATAGTGTAATCATACATAAGTAAATATAGTTTGCATTTTGTAAATTGATTGAAAAAAAATTATATTCACGTGTGCATATTTCCTTCAATCTCTATGTACAGAGATCTTTCCTTCAATCTCTAGGTGCAGAGATCTTTTCTTCAATCTCTAGGTAGAGAGATCTTTCCTTCAATCTCTAGGTACAGAGATCTTTCCTTCAATCTCTAGGTACAGAGATCTTTCCTTCAATCTCTAGGTACAGAGATCTTTCCTTCAATCTCTAGGTACAGAGATCTTTCCTTCAATCTCTAGGTACAGATATCTTTCCTTCAATCTCTAGGTACAGATATCTTTCCTTCAATCTCTAGGTACAGAGATCTTTCCTTCAATCTCTAGGTACATAGATCTTTCCTTCAATCTCTAGGTACAGATATATTTCCTTCAATCTCTAGGTACATAGATCTTTCCTTCAATCTCTAGGTACATAGATCTTTCCTTCAATCTCTAGGTACAGAGATCTTTCCTTCAATCTCTAGGTACAGAGATCTTTCCTTCAATCTCTAGGTACAGAGATCTTTCCTTCAATCTCTAGGTACAGAGATCTTTCCTTCAATCTCTAGGTACAGAGATCTTTCCTTCAATCTCTAGGTACAGAGATCTTTCCTTCAATCTCTAGGTACAGAGATCTTTTCTTCAATCTCTAGGTACAGAGATCTTTTCTTCAATCTCTAGGTACAGAGATCTTTCCTTCAATCTCTAGGTACAGAGATCTTTCCTTCAATCTCTAGGTACAGAGATCTTTCCTTCAATCTCTAGGTACAGAGATCTTTCCTTCAATCTCTAGATACAGAGATCTTTTCTTCAATCTCTAGGTACAGAGATCTTTCCTTCAATCTCTAGATACAGAGATCTTTCCTTCAATCTCTAGGTGCAGAGATCTTTCCTTCAATCTCTAGGTACAGAGATCTTTCCTTCAATCTCTAGGTACAGAGATCTTTCCTTCAATCTCTAGGTACAGAGATCTTTCCTTCAATCTCTAGGTACAGAGATCTTTCCTTCAATCTCTAGGTACAGAGATCTTTCCTTCAATCTCTAGGTACAGAGATCTTTCCTTCAATCTCTAGGTACAGAGATCTTTCCTTCAATCTCTAGGTACAGAGATCTTTCCTTCAATCTCTAGGTACAGAGATATTTTCTTCAATCTCTAGGTACAGAGATCTTTCCTTCAATCTCTAGGTACAGAGATCTTTCCTTCAATCTCTAGGTACAGAGATCTTTCCTTCAATCTCTGGGTGCAGATATCTTTCCTTCAATCTCTAGGTACAGAGATCTTTCCTTCAATCTCTGGGTACAGAGATCTTTCCTTCAATCTCTGGGTACAGAGATCTTTCCTTCAATCTCTAGGTACAGAGATCTTTCCTTCAATCTCTGGGTACAGAGATCTTTCCTTCAATCTCTAGGTACAGAGATCTTTCCTTCAATCTCTAGGTACAGAGATCTTTCCTTCAATCTCTAGGTACAGAGATCTTTCCTTCAATCTCTAGGTACAGAGATCTTTCCTTCAATCTCTAGGTACAGAGATCTTTCCTTCAATCGCTAGGTACAGAGATCTTTCCTTCAATCTCTAGGTACAGAGATCTTTCCTTCAATCTCTAGGTACAGAGATCTTTCCTTCAATCTCTAGGTACAGAGATCTTTCCTTCAATCTCTAGGTACAGAGATCTTTCCTTCAATCTCTAGGTACAGAGATCTTTCCTTCAATCTCTAGGTACAGAGATCTTTCCTTCAATCTCTAGGTACAGAGATCTTTCCTTCAATCTCTAGGTACAGAGAATTTTCCTTCAATCTCTAGGTACAGAGATCTTTCCTTCAATCTCTAGGTACAGAGATCTTTCCTTCAATCTCTAGGTACAGAGATCTTTCCTTCAATCTCTAGGTACAGAGATCTTTCCTTCAATCTCTAGGTACAGAGATCTTTCCTTCAATCTCTAGGTACAGAGATCTTTCCTTCAATCTCTAGGTACAGAGATCTTTCCTTCAATCGCTAGGTACAGAGATCTTTCCTTCAATCTCTAGGTACAGAGATCTTTCCTTCAATCTCTAGGTACAGAGATCTTTCCTTCAATCTCTAGGTACAGAGATCTTTCCTTCAATCTCTAGGTACAGAGATCTTTCCTTCAATCTCTAGGTACAGAGATCTTTCCTTCAATCTCTAGGTACAGAGATCTTTCCTTCAATCTCTAGGTACAGAGATCTTTCCTTCAATCTCTAGGTACAGAGAATTTTCCTTCAATCTCTAGGTACAGAGATCTTTCCTTCAATCTCTAGGTACAGAGATCTTTCCTTCAATCTCTAGGTACAGAGATCTTTCCTTCAATCTCTAGGTACAGAGATCTTTCCTTCAATCTCTAGGTACAGAGATCTTTCCTTCAATCTCTAGGTACAGATATCCTGACTCAAACAATTTGAAAACAATGCCTAAAATGAATAAACTAAATAGCAGCGTGTTCAATATGCTATCTTTACTTGTAACAAACATATTACAAATTTAAACCGTACTAATGTACGAAACAAGGGGCCACAGTAGATTACACACTTACGCGTGGCTCAAATTATACACGAATTATCCGTGGCGTAAATAAAATGAATTGTGCCTAAAATTCTACAGGGGACAGTGGTGAATATTTGACAACTACTTAGAATAAAAGTTTTCTTTTATTGGTTAGCTAACGTATGTAGAAGGTTAGAAAAGATGCTGAGTTGAAATAATTGCTTTTTAAATTGAAATTTGTGTCAATGAACACATATTGCCAGCTAGGTTTTAATATAATTTTAAAGTTTCATTTTTGCACCTCTAGAAACTTTGGCACCTGGGACGGCAGCCTCCCTGCACCCCCTCCAGTTTAGCTACTGCGGAGTAAAAAAATTTTTTTATAGACAGTAAAATATCCCTTTTAGGTCTTGTTAGGGTAAGTAAAACAATTATTACAAGTTACCGTGGCCACGACATACAAGGTGATTGTATGTCCAACACGATGCCCAGGTGCTTTTACTTTTCACCGATTTGGTACCCACCAGAGTTTGAGGGCGGTGACAGGCTCCGAAATAAATATAGCATTAAACTGTAATCTTTACCCTATAAGCTTGATTGTATTTTCTGGTGAAATCTGTCAGAGCTCTTGGATCCACATTATTGGGTTTTTCTGATATCAAGTTGACTTGTTCGTATTTTACAAAACTTCCACTGTCGAAGACACAACATACGATCAGACATTATTTTTTCATAATTGCAAAGCTCTGATAAACATAAGGACAAAACACTTTCCTTATCCCTTATGCGAGAACAAATGCATATAAGTAGGCCTACTCTTTCTTCCCTAGTGGCATTGAATGGGTTGCCTGAACAAACCAGGAAAACCAGTAACTTAACATCATTTAAAACATTAATAAAAAATGCAAGAGTACGGACCACGGATGAGCGTGGGACGCAATAATCTTTTTTTTTTTATAGAAGGAGCGTCTGTAATGTTTAAGATAAGATAAGATACGTCTTATTTATGTACTGGTCTATCTAGGACTGACCATTACACTTACTTTACTGTTCTATCTAGGACTGACCAAAAACTTACTTTAAAGGTCTATCTAGGACTGAACAATACACTTACTTTAAAGGTAAATCTAGGACTGACCATTACAATTACTTTACTGGTATTTCTAGGACTGGCCATTACATTTACTTTACTGGTCTATCTAGGACTGACCATTACAATTACTTTACTGGTCTATCTAGGACTGACCATTACAATTACTTTACTGGTCTATCTAGGACTGACCATCACATTTACTTTACTGGTCTATCTAGGACTGACCGATACACTAACTTTAAAGGTCTATCTATAACTGACCATTACAATTACTTTACTGGTCTATCTAGGACTGACCATTACAATTACTTCACTGGTCTATCTAGGACTGACCATTACATTTACTTTACTGGTCTATCTAGGACTGACCGATACACTAACTTTAAAGGTCTATCTAGGACTGGCCATTACAATTACTTTACTGGTCTATCTAGGACTGACCGATACACTAACTTTAAAGGTCTATCTAGGACTGACCATTACATTTACTTTACTGGTCTATATGGGACTGACCGATACACTAACTTTAAAGGTCTATCGAGGACTGGCCATTACAATTACTTTATTGGTCTATCTAGGACTGACCAATACACTTACTTTACTGGTCTATCTAGGAATGACTATACACTTACTTCATAGGTCTAGCTAGGAATGACCAACACACTTACTTTAAAGGTCTATCTAGGAATGACTATACACTTACTTCACAGGTCTAGCTAGGAATGACCAACACACTTACTTTAAAGGTCTAGCTAGGAATGACCAATACACTTACTTTAAGGTCTAGCTAGGAATGACCAATACACTTACTTCACAGGTCTAGCTAGGAATGACCAACACACTTACATTAAAGGTCTAGCTAGGAATGACCAATACACTTACTTTAAGGTCTAGCTAGGAATGACTATACACTTACTTCACAGGTCTAGCTAGGAATGACCAACACACTTACTTTAAAGGTCTAGCTAGGAATGACCAATACACTTACTTTAAGGTCTAGCTAGGAATGACCAATACACTTACTTCACAGGTCTAGCTAGGAATGACCAACACACTTACTTTAAAGGTCTAGCTAGGAATGACCAATACACTTACTTCACAGGTCTAGCTAGGAATGACCAATACACTTACTTTAAGGTCTAGCTAGGAATGACCAATACACTTACTTTAAAGGCTAGCTAGGAATGACCAATACACTTACTTTAAGGTCTAGCTAGGAATGACCAATACACTTACTTTAAAGGCTAGCTAGGAATGACCAATACACTTACTTTAAGGTCTAGCTAGGAATGACCAATACACTTACTTCACAGGTCTAGCTAGGAATGACCAATACACTTACTTTAAAGGCTAGCTAGGAATGACCAATACACTTACTTCAAAGGTCTATCTAAGACTGTCAAAAAATTACTGCCAATTAATCTTGGCGTGAAGATTGGTGTGAAATTCGTTCCGTAGGGGGCGGCACTAGCAGTTAAAGATGCCATTTTTAGATGATCTAGTTCTGTGAATTCACTCTGTAGATCATTAGATACAGTCATTATAGAACAAAAGCTGACAACATAATGTAAATGTATAATAGACACGCGATATAAATATCTTTTATTAGAAATATAAATACGTCTTTGGAAATACTGTAGAATGTTTGTTGAAAACGTTGTTTTATTAAAATATACACAAATATAAAGCCTAAGTTGTTTATAAAACTGAGCTAGCAGGAAACGTAACTACGTAAACAAAGAGAATCTATCAGAAGTAATGGCGGTCTTGTACAAGTCAGTTTGGTTGAAGCTGAAATTGCTTGTGTACTAGTTGTACATTTTGTTTTTCACGCCCCAGGATATCAATTGTATCGATGGTGACATAGACTTGATATAAAGATTTGCAAAAACACACATACTACAGACTTGAACATAAATACGTCACTCAAACTTGGACATAAATACGCCATAGAGACTTGAACGTAAATACGTCCTACAGGCTATAAACATAAATACGTCATACAAACTTGGACATAAATACGACATAAAGACTTCAACATAAAAACGTCCTACAGAATTTAAACATAAATACGTCATACAAACTTGAACATAAATACGTCCTACAGAATTTAAACATAAATACGCCATAGAGACTTGAACATAAATACGTCCTACAGACTTTAAACATAAATACGTCATACAAACTTGAACATAAATACGACATAAAGACTTGAACATAAATACGTCCTACAGAATTTAAACATAAATGCGTCATACAAACTTGAACATAAATACGTCCTACAGAATTTAAACATAAATACGCCATAGAGACTTGAACATAAATACGTCCTACAGAATTTAAACATAAATACGTCATACAAACTTGAACATAAATACGTCCTACAGAATTTAAACATAAATACGCCATAGAGACTTGAACATAAATACGTCCTACAGAATTTAAACATAAATACGCCATAGAAACTTGAACATAAATACGTCCTACAGACTTTAAACATAAATACGTCATACAAACTTGAACATAAATACGCCATAGAGACTTGAACATAAAGACGCCCAACAGACTTTACACCTAAATACGTCATACAAACTTGAACATAAATACGCCATAGAGACTTGAACATAACGTTTGTATGACACACACTCATCGCCCATCAACAGCCTACCATTTTAATACCAGTCAGTGGCGTAGCTAGGGGAGGGGGGGGGGGGGTCCAAATTCGAAAGTCCCCCCGGGCCCCTACTTGAGGGAGGCTCCCAAAGGAGTGTCCGAATTGTTTTTTTCTCATGTCATAATGTCGAATGTCATAATGCAGAAGCCACTAAAGAGGCCAAGCCCCCCGGGCCCCAAATCCCTAGCAACGGCACTGATACCAGTACTAGATTATGATAAGCCGACTCTCTCTATTCCGACATGAACGAAATAAAAATAAAAGGCTACGATTGTGGAGGGGGTGCAAAGGGGGTGGGCACATAGTGTAATTAGGGGAAGCTGGGTTGTGCAAATTATGTATGTGTATGTGGGAGGAAATAGTGCACGGCAGGACAATAAAATATTTATTCTAATATATTAATATAAACTAATATATTTGTGTTACTTTATTAGGTAGTGGGACAGGGAAGGTACATTCACATGTACATATTATTACATATTATTGTGTATAAAGTGCCCGGGGGATGGGGTGGAGGAGGGAATAGTGACCGTACTGTAGCAATTGAAGGCTAATTCACAACTGATGCACGATTTCCCCTAAACTATTGAACAACTTGTATTGTAGGCTATCCTTGTCAATAGTAAAACGTAGCCTAAGACTCATTAAATATTTGGAATTTCTATGAAAAACAGAGGGGAAAAAACGATATTGTTAAACTCCTCGGATTGAAGGCACCTTGTGACCTTGTTATCTTATCACCTCATGACTATGAGAGTTATATAGTCAGTTCGAATTTTTGAAATTGTTGAAACATAAAATCCAGCGAATACAATTTTGTTACTAATAATGGGGGGGGGGGGTAACCATTGTTGATATAACTTTATAGTTGGGGGGGGGTCTCTGGCAATTGTTGACAAGAGGGGGGGGGGGGGGATAAAAAGTGCCTAAAATTGTTTACGTAGGCTAATTAATCCCAATTGTTTCTAGATTTAGTGATTTAACTATTGCATATTCTAGCATAGGTCTAACTAATGTGAGATAGAATTTTAGTTTTATATTCTTATTACATTATTTTGTAAAAGCTTTTTTTATCATTTTGTTTGATTTTTAATTACTTCATCACTATGTGGATTCCAATATAAATTATCAATTATTATTACTCCTAAGTACTTTTGGGTAAGATCTTGTCCATAAATGAAAATCCTCGCAGATATATAAAACACTAATATCCCTACATAAATATAAAACACCATAATCCTTGCAGATATATGAACACGAAGATAACCGCAGATATGTAAACACGAAGATATTCGCAGATATATAAAAAACGAAGATCCTCGCAGATATATAAAAAACGAAGATCCTCGCAGATATATAAAACATGACAGCCTCCGCACCTATAGAAAAAAACGAGAACCTCTGCCGCTATATAAAACACAAGGTCCCAGAGAAACTATAGAAATTGTGCACAAAGCTTGGAATGTTACAGCGAGCAAAACAAAAACGTTTTATCTGCTACTTTGACTTCGGTAGCTATCGACATAACTTTCCTACTCTATTTTCTGTTCAGCTAACAGTCTTTCAATGCAAGTCTTTCAAGAAGGTAATTTGTATCGATCACACAATCGATAAAAGTCTCATGTTTTCATTGAAGTTTTTAGAGCTAAGAACTGTGCTATTGCTGATTTCTCTATTTTACATATTACTTTTTCATTTAATATTTTACAGCCCGAGAAATAAATATTGGCGATTTCTCTATCAGATTTCATTTCCATTCAAGTTTTATATAGCTCACAACTGTGCTATTTTTAATTTCTCTATCTTACATTTTAATTTTTTTTTAAATTAATGTCCTATAATAAATGTCTGAAACTTAGTATTAAGATATGAAATGATACCATATAATAACCTGTGGGATAAAACATAAAATAACCTGTGGGATAACACATTTGATAACCTGTGGGATAAAACATTTGATAACCTGTGGGATAAAACATGTGATAACCTGTGGGATAAAACATTTGATAACCTGTGGGATAAAACATGTGATAACCTGTAGGATAAATTATTTGATAACCTGTGGGATAAAACATTTGATAACCTGTGGGATAAAACATTTGATAACCTGTGGGATAAAACATGTGATAACCTGTGATAAACAAGACGAAAAACCCTTGTCTGAGAAATTAATGCCCGTAAATTGGGATGGGCTGGGCACACCTTAAAGAGATAAAAGGATAATGTGACTAGACAAATGCTGAACTGAAAACCACAGTGGAAGACAAAAGGGGGCAGACAAAAGCAGTTTTGGAGTGAGTCGGTTGTCAGGAAAGCAAAATCTGTCAGCCTCACACATGGACCAATTCAGAGGAACCACAAAAGATTGAGCCCGTTGAACATATAGACCTATGATTACATCAAATGACCCAATTTAGAGGAGCCCACAAAGATAGAGCCAGAAGAACATATATGATTACTCCCAATGACCCGATTGAGAGGAGCCCACAAAGATAGAGCCAGAAGAACATATATAATTACTCCTATTGACCCAATTGAGAGAAGACACCCAAGATAGAGACACATGGACATATATGATTACTCCCAATGATGACCCAATGACCCAATTGAAAGAAGCCACATAAGATAGAGCCAAAAGGACATATATGATTACTCCCAATGACGACCCAATGACCCAATTGAAAGAAGCCACATAAGATAGAGCCAAAAGGACATATATGATTACTCCCAATGACGACCCAATGACCCAATTGAAAGAAGCCACATAAGATAGAGCCGAAAGGACATATATGATTACTCCCAATGACCCAATTGAGAGGAGCCACCCAAGATAGAGGCAGATGGACATATATGATTACTCCCAACTCATAGGGTCAACTTTAACACAATCGGTCGTGTTTCATATGGTCAAATTTAACACAATCTGTCGTGTTTCATAGGGACAAATTTTACACAATCTGTCGTGTTTCCTAGGGTCAAATTTAACACAATCTGTCGTGTTTCATAGGGTCAAATTTAACACAATCTGTCGGGTTTCATAGGGTCAAATTTAACACAATCTGTCGTGTTTCATAGGTTCAAATTTAACACAATCTCTCGTGTTTCCTAGAACAAATTTAACACAATCGGTCGTGTTTCATATGGTCAAATTTAACACAATCTGTCGTGTTTCATAGGGACAAATTTTACACAATCTGTCGTGTTTCATAGGGACAAATTTAACACAATCTGTCGTGTTTCAGAGGGACAAATTTAACACAATCTGTCGTGTTTCATAGGGTCAAATTTAACACAATCTGTCGTGTTTCATAGAGTCAAATTTTACACAATCTGTCGTGTTTCATAGGGTCAAATTTAACACAATCTGTCGTTTTTCATAGGGTCAAATTTAACACAATCTGTCGTGTTTCATAGGGTCAAATTTAACACAATCTCTCGTGTTTCCTAGAACAAATTTAACACAAACTGTCGTGTTTCATAGGGCCAATTTAACACAATCTGTCGTGTTTCATAGGGTCAAATTTAACACAATCTGCCGTGTTTCATAGGCTCAAATTTAACACAATCTCTCGTGTTTCATAGGGTCATATTTAACACAATCTGTCGTGTTTCATAGAGTCAAATTTAACAAAATCTGTCGTGTTTCATATGGACACATTTAACACAATCTGTCGTGTTTCATAGGGTCAAATTTAACACAATTTGTCTTGTTTCATAGGGCCAATTTAACACAATCTGTCGTGTTTCATAGGGTCAAACTTAACACAATCTGTCGTGTTTCATAGGGTCAAATTTAACACAATCTGTCGTGTTTCATAGGGTCAAATTTAACACAATCTGTCGTGTTTCATAGGGTCAAATTTAACACAATATCTCGTGTTTCATAGGGTCAAATTTAACACAATCTGTCGTGATTCATAGGGTCAAATTTAACACAATCTGCCGTGTTTCAGAGGGTCAAATTTAACACAATCTCTAGTGATTCCTAGAACAAATTTAACACAATCTGTCGTGTTTCATAGGGTCAAATTTAACACAATCTGTCGTGTTTCAAAGGGTCAAATTTAACACAATATGTCGGGTTTCATAGGGTCAAATTTAACACAATCTGTCGTGTTTCAAAGGGTCAAATTTAACACAATCTGCCGTGTTTCCAAGGGACAAATTGAACACAATCTGTCATGTTTCATAGGGTCAAATTTAAAACAATCTGTCGTGTTTCCTAGGGACAAATTTAACACAATCTGTCGTGTTTCCTAGGGACAAATTGAACACAATCAGTCATGTTTCCGAGGGACAGATTTTATACAGCCAAGCGTTTAATATAGGGACAAGTTTAAAACACTCAGACGTATTTCCTGGGTAAAAATTTAACACAATCTGTCGTGTTTCATAGGGTCAAATTTAACACAATCTGTCGGGTTTCATAGGGTCAAATTTAACACAATCTGTCGTGTTTCATAGGTTCAAATTTAACACAATCTCTCGTGTTTCCTAGAACAAATTTAACACAATCGGTCGTGTTTCATATGGTCAAATTTAACACAATCTGTCGTGTTTCATAGGGACAAATTTTACACAATCTGTCGTGTTTCATAGGGACAAATTTAACACAATCTGTCGTGTTTCAGAGGGACAAATTTAACACAATCTGTCGTGTTTCATAGGGTCAAATTTAACACAATCTGTCGTGTTTCATAGAGTCAAATTTTACACAATCTGTCGTGTTTCATAGGGTCAAATTTAACACAATCTGTCGTTTTTCATAGGGTCAAATTTAACACAATCTGTCGTGTTTCATAGGGTCAAATTTAACACAATCTCTCGTGTTTCCTATAACAAATTTAACACAAACTGTCGTGTTTCATAGGGCCAATTTAACACAATCTGTCGTGTTTCATAGGGTCAAATTTAACACAATCTGCCGTGTTTCATAGGCTCAAATTTAACACAATCTCTCGTGTTTCATAGGGTCATATTTAACACAATCTGTCGTGTTTCATAGAGTCAAATTTAACAAAATCTGTCGTGTTTCATATGGACACATTTAACACAATCTGTCGTGTTTCATAGGGTCAAATTTAACACAATTTGTCTTGTTTCATAGGGCCAATTTAACACAATCTGTCGTGTTTCATAGGGTCAAACTTAACACAATCTGTCGTGTTTCATAGGGTCAAATTTAACACAATCTGTCGTGTTTCATAGGGTCAAATTTAACACAATCTGTCGTGTTTCATAGGGTCAAATTTAACACAATATCTCGTGTTTCATAGGGTCAAATTTAACACAATCTGTCGTGATTCATAGGGTCAAATTTAACACAATCTGCCGTGTTTCAGAGGGTCAAATTTAACACAATCTCTAGTGATTCCTAGAACAAATTTAACACAATCTGTCGTGTTTCATAGGGTCAAATTTAACACAATCTGTCGTGTTTCAAAGGGTCAAATTTAACACAATATGTCGGGTTTCATAGGGTCAAATTTAACACAATCTGTCGTGTTTCAAAGGGTCAAATTTAACACAATC
Source organism: Anisus vortex (assembly GCA_949126835.1). Classification (NCBI taxonomy): domain Eukaryota; kingdom Metazoa; phylum Mollusca; class Gastropoda; family Planorbidae; genus Anisus; species Anisus vortex. The sequence continues at coordinate 32,718,122 of OX421493.1, forward strand.
TGCCGTGTTTCCAAGGGACAAATTGAACACAATCTGTCATGTTTCATAGGGTCAAATTTAAAACAATCTGTCGTGTTTCCTAGGGACAAATTTAACACAATCTGTCGTGTTTCCTAGGGACAAATTGAACACAATCAGTCATGTTTCCGAGGGACAGATTTTATACAGCCAAGCGTTTAATATAGGGACAAGTTTAAAACACTCAGACGTATTTCCTGGGTAAAAATTTAACACAATCGGTAGTTTTTTTATAGGGACAAATTTAACACAATTATACGCTTTTTATAAGTAAACATTTAATATTATCATTCGTGTTTCATAGGGATAGTTAAACTTGAATGAATAAAATTCATGTAGCCTAAACAAAATCACAAATCTAAGGAGAAGCTAAGTTTTTGTTTGCATGTTTCTGACATGGCAAACACATTGGAAATATATACAACTTGGCAACACATACTTTTTAAATATACATTTCAACACACAGATCGTAGACATAGGGTGACTTAAACAATCTTGTATTGATAAGTCGTGAATTAAGTTTTAAACATTGTATTATGAAGTACTGGACTGAGATTCTAACTCGTGTGCCCCCCCCCCCTTCCCTCTCCTGTAGAAGTCGTTAATCTCTCATTGTGATAGTATCCAAGACATATGTGTAATCAAATCCTCTGAATGACGTCAAGAAGCTTCTAGGTCTTAGTTTCAAACCTAGTCACCAAATAGTACCTTTTGTTTAACATGATAATATTCAGTAAAACCAATGGTTTAGTAATATATCTATACCTTGAGTAGCCACATGTGTTCATATATAGGCCTATATATATATTTATATATATATATATATATATATATATATATATATATATATACATATATACACATACATACACTATATATACATACATACACTTTAATTACTGTCTATGACTGTTTGTGAGAGAAAAAAAAAACTGAGAATATATCTTGCTTTGCTACACTCACATTGAACAGTTTAATCTTTTCAGATTCTTTTCTAAATGGGCTTTTTAAACCCAGTATTATATATAATCTTCTTTAAGCACAGTGAAAACCAAAACTTAATCTAAAGTCAGTACTGTTACTTTCTCACTTACCAACGCTAACCCACTCCCGCACACCCCCCGACCCGATCTCATCAAAAAGATTGAAAGTTTATTGCCGACATCAGAAAATCCAGTTAATCCTACAATGCTTTTATCAAAGTAATCTCGGTGTTTGATGATAAGCTCCAATGAATAATTTATACCCATGTCTTAAACAACTCTTTAGACATCTGTCTTCATGTACATCACTTTCTTACTTTACACCAGTTTCTTACTTTACACCAGTTTCTTACTTTACACCAGTTTCTTACTTTACACCCGTTTCTAACTTTACACCAGTTTCTAACTTTACACCAGTTTCTTACTTTACACCCGTTTCTTACTGTACACCCGTTTCTAATTTTACACCAGTTTCTTACTTTACACCAGTTTCTTACTTTACATCCGTTTCTAACTTTACACCAGTTTCTTACTTTACACCAGTTTCTTACTTTACACCAGTTTCTAACTTTACACCAGTTTCTTACTGTACACCCGTTTCTTAATGTACACCCGTTTCTTACTTAACACCAGTTTTTTTTACTTTACACCAGTTTCTTACTTTACACAAGTTTCTTACTTTACACCAGTTTCTCACTTTAGACTAGTTTCTTATTTTACACCCATTTATTACTGTACACCCATTTATTACTGTACACCCGTTTCTAACTTTACACCAGTTTCTTACTTTACACCCGTTTCTAACTTTACACCAGTTTCTAACTTTACACCAGTTTCTTACTTTACACCAGTTTCTTACTTTACACCAGTTTCTCACTTTACACCAGTTTCTTACTTTACACCAGTTTCTAACTTTACACCAGTTTCTAACTTTACACCAGTTTCTTACTTTACACCAGTTTCTTACTTTACATCAGTTTCTTACTTTACACCAGTTTCTCACTTTTTACCAGTTATTTACTTTACACCAGTTTTTTGCTGTACACCCGTTATTCACTTTACACTCGTTTCTAATTTTACACCCGTTTGATTTTCGAACAAGTAGCACAATTCTTAGATTTTGATTTAAACACTGAACAAGTTGCACGATTCTTCGACCTTAGTGTAAAGTCAAAAACGGGTTTAATGTGAGAAACGGGTGTAGTCAGAAACAGTTGAACATTGAGAAACTATATAACAATACAGACTAAATAACTACGATATGACATTACACAATAACTAGCTACGATATAACATTACACAATAACTAGCAAAGATGTAACTTTACAAACTAACTAGCTACGATACAACACTAAAGACTAACTAGCTACGATTTAACCTTACACAATAACTAGCAAAGATATAACATTACACAATAACTAGCTAAGATATATAATTAAAGACTAACTAGCTACGATATAACATTGCAAATAAACTAGCTACGATATAACATTACAGACTAAATAGATACGATATAATATTACAGTCTAACTAGCTACAATATTAACTTTATAGACAAACTAGCAACGATATAACATTACAGACTAACTAACTACGATATAGCGAAACAGACTAACTATCTACGATATAACATTATTTAATAACTAGCAACGATATAACATTACAAACTAACTAGCTACGTTATACATTACAGTCTAACTAGCTACGATATAACTTTATAGACTAACTTAGATAGCTATGAAATAACATTTCAGACTAACTAGCTATGACAGAGCATAATTATTAGGCTACGACACAACATTACAGACTAACAAGCTACGACATAACATTAAATACTAAATTTACAGCTTCTCTACTTTTATTATTTTATTTGTGATTTAAACTTCCGGTCTAGTCAATATTTCACTACTAAGTAACTCTACAAAAGTTTATTGAGTAACTCTATTCAGTTCATTGAGTTACTTTACAACATTTCTTATCTTATCTTATACATTACAGACGCTCCTTCTATAAAGAAGATTATTGCGTCCTACGCTCATCCGTGGTCCGAGTCTAGTCTTGCATTTTTATTAATGTTTTAAATGATGTTAAGTTACTGGTTTTCCTGGTTTGTTCAGGCAACCCATTCCATGCCCGAATGCCACTCGGGAAGAAAGAGTACTTAGGCCCTATATGCATTTGTTCTCGCATAAGGGACAAGGAAAGTGTTTTTGTCTTTATGTTTATCTGAGCTTTGCAACAGGTTGTTATTGTGTTGTATTTCTAAATTAGAGTTTAATGCCTTATGTATTATTACTACTTTACTCTTTGCCCTTCTGTCTTCTAGTGTTTCTAGGTTTAATGATTTGACTAATGGTGTTACACTAAATAACTCTATTCAGTTCATTGAGTTACTACACTACTAGCAGTGCAAGCATACATTGTTAAAGAATCCAAACTTCAGAGCTATTTTGTCCCCACCAGATTAGGCAACTAAAGTATACATCATCGTTGATCATCATTTAATTTTTGTTTTCGTGAATGTGTGGCTATGTATTTATAACTGCTTCTTTCACAGCGAGAATCAATAGGCTTGAATGTACGCTGTTTTTTCTGTGTACACACCAATCTTATTGCACCTCTATATTTTCAATACTAATATGAAGTGGTAGGTTTGTAATTATTGTAGACATGGGTAACGTATTGTTAAGTTAAAAATCTAAGTTTCTATGCAATACAATAGGGCCTTTGTGGAAAACGTATATAGTGTTATCTACAAGACTATAAGTTTAATCTTTATCAATAAAATGTAATCCTAATGGAAAAAAATCAATAAAGTATTTAGCAAAGTATTGTCCGTGTATTTACTTTTGCTAACTATGAATTGGATATTGTCACTTCAATAAAATTCTATCTGCGCTTTATTTTCTCTGATAATATACTTTATAATGTTTTGTTAAAATATATATTTTATGATATATTTTTAATATCGTAAGTTTAATTTACTATAATTAATAAATAGAAAAACTGTCGCTTACCCTTCTTCCTAGCTTGGGCATTTTTGTTCTATTTTGTTTACTTTGAATGTATAAAAATGAATCGTATAAATTCAAATGAGTGTCCAATAACGAAACACCCGAACAGATCAAACAGCACTAGCATTTAAATGTGAAAGAGAACCATTTAAAGATTTCATTTTATTACAAAACTGCTTTCAATGCTGTTATAGTGCCACTCTCTCCGTGTTAAAGCGGTGACACAAGGGAGGCTATCATTACTAGATTTGTCCAGCAGACGTTGCTGTTTACCAAATCTATACTGACAACGAGTGTGGCGGAGAGCGCAAGTTATTATTCGTTGGTAGTCTACAACTTACCCGTACAGTTTTTTTTTACCTTTTGTAAAACTTTATGCGGGTCAAAAAGTAAAATAGAAACGGTCTGTCTAATTTATCAATAGCTGTGTATGAATGTAGATAATACGATATTTTTAAAGGACTGTTTATATTACTGGCGATACTATACCTTCATCTATTTTTAGACCTTTATTCGTAGTTGTTTTTTTTGTTGTTTAATTGTTGCCTACCGATATGAAAACAAATGTCTGATTTCATTGCTTTGACAAAGCAAGGCGTATTTTCTTCTTCTATGTTTTGGACTGGAACCCAATCTTGATGGATGTAAAGTAAAGCTCAAAGTGTACTTAGTTCAACTTGCCAAGACATGCAGTTTAAGTTCTTGGGTTTTGAAATAGTTATCTCCCTTTATCTATGACAAGTTTAGATGTAGACATTGGCGGTGTTCAGACCAACACAACTTCCGTTACAAGACGGGTCAATGGGTGTTTTCAACAGTTTTTCATATACTATGTAGGCCCTAGGCCTGCGCAAAAAAATTATACCCCCTTCCCATGTAGAACGTCATAGATAAAAAGTTAATTAGGCAAAAATTATATTTCCCACCCCCCAATATTTTTTAAACATTTGATTTTTTATCAGTAGGCCTACTCACAATGAATTTATTTATTTAAATCATGTTTACTCACAATGAATTTATTTATTTAAATCATGTTTACTCACAATGGAAACTAAAGAAATATAATAGAACATTCAGATTTTATTTGATTGAACAGGCTTACCAGTTGCTGCATCAAAATAAGTGATGGGCCTATACAATGGAACAATATCAGCGAAAGACAGACTTAGACTAATTTCAAGAAATGGAAATATAAATCAACCAGTCATAGATTTGTTTAAAGTACTTTTTTGATTGTTAATGCAGGAAAGTTTAGTCTGATAATTATTTCCAATTACTTAAAATGTTAGAGTTTTGTTTACATATATAACAATTGCACATCAATCTGAAATCAGTCGGTGTCCAACGCTGAGTAGCCATTCAAACTAATTGTGAACAACAGGATAACTTCATCTTGTTTATCATCATCCAAATTGTAAAAACACATGTTCGACATGTGCATATAAATGGCACCATCAACTTGGCTAGATGACGTGGCGATTCTCCAGGCCCATTGCCTACCCGTGAACAAGTTACTGTATTCAAATCTAAAGAGTGTGGTTTAAACCAATCTCCTGTTTGGGCTTTATTTTTTAAATAATTTGATATACTTAGAATATATGTGCGCATGCGTAAACATTCCATCAACCCCACACCACTTTCTTAAGACAAAGTTTACTGAATCCAAGCACCACTTCTCCCATTAGTGCTTTTGTAATATATTTTACCCAGATGTCGCATACTAAAAGAAAACTAAAAATATAGACAATAGTACAGTAATTTGGTTTTAACTTATTGTTTCAAACTAAAGTAGAACTATATGAAGCAATAAACCATATGAAGGTGGTAATGTGTAATGTAAATTAGCCTACTAAAAGATATTAGTAAAAATAAAGTACTATAGAAGATATTAGTTAATGTAAAGTACTATGGAAGATATTAGTAAATGTAAAGTACTAAAGAAGATATTAGTAAATGTAAAGTACTATAGAAGACATTAGTAAATGTAAAGTACTATAGAAGACATTAGTAAATGTAAAGTACTAAAGAAGATATTAGTAAATGTAAAGTACTATAGAAGATATTAGTAAATGTAAAGTACTATAGAAGAAATTAGTAAATGTAAAGTACTATAGAAGATATTAGTAAATGTAAAGTACTATAGAAGACATTAGTAAATGTAAAGTACTAGAAGATATTAGTAAATGTAAAGTACTATAGAAGACATTAGTAAATGTAAAGTACTATAGAAAGAAATTAGTTAATGTAAAGTACGATAGAAGATATTAGTTAATGTAAAGTACTATGGAAGATATTAGTAAATGTAAAGTACTATAGAAGAAATTAGTAAATGTAAAGTACTATAGAAGATATTAGTAAATGTAAAGTACTAGAAGATATTAGTAAATGTAAAGTACTATAGAAGATATTAGTAAATGTAAAGTACTAGAAGATATTAGTGAATGTAAAGTACTAAAGAAGATATTAGTAAATGTAAAGTACTAGAAGATGTTAGTAAATGTAAAGTACTATAGAAGATATTAGTAAATGTAAAGTACTATAGAAGATATTAGTAAATGTAAAGTACTATAGAAGATATTAGTAAATGTAAAGTACTATAGAAGATATTAGTAAATGTAAAGTACTAGAAGATATTAGTAAATGTAAAATACTATAGAAAATATTAGTAAATGTAAAGTACTAGAAGATATTAGTAAATGTAAAGTACTATAGAAGATATTAGTAAATGTAAAGTACTATAGAAAATATTAGTAAATGTAAAGTACTAGAAGATATTAGTAAATGTAAAGTACTAGAAGATATTAGTGAATGTAAAGTACTAAAGAAGATATTAGTAAATGTAAAGTACTAGAAGATGTTAGTAAATGTAAAGTACTATAGAAGATATTAGTAAATGTAAAGTACTATAGAAGATATTAGTAAATGTAAAGTACTATAGAAGATATTAGTAAATGTAAAGTACTATAGAAGATATTAGTAAATGTAAAGTACTAGAAGATATTAGTAAATGTAAAATACTATAGAAAATATTAGTAAATGTAAAGTACTAGAAGATATTAGTAAATGTAAAGTACTATAGAAGATATTAGTAAATGTAAAGTACTATAGAAAATATTAGTAAATGTAAAGTACTAGAAGATATTAGTAAATGTAAAGTACTAGAAGATATTAGTAAATGTAAAGTACTAGAAGATATTAGTAAATGTAAAGTACTATAGAAAATATTAGTAAATGTAAAGTACTAGAAGATATTAGTAAATGTAAAGTACTAGAAGATATTAGTAAATGTAAAGTACTAGAAGATATTAGTGAATGTAAAGTACTAGAAGATATTAGTAAATGTAAAGTACTAGAAGATATTAGTAAATGTAAAGTACTAGAAGATATTAGTAAATGTAAAGTACTAGAAGATATTAGTAAATGTAAAGTACTAGAAGATATTAGTAAATGTAAAGTACTAGAAGATATTGGTAAATGTAAAGTACTAGAAGATATTAATAAATGTAAAGTACTATAGAAGATATTAGTAAATGTAAAGTACTAGAAGATATTAGTAAATGTAAAGTGCTATAGAAGATATTAGTAAATGTAAAGTACTAGAAGATATTAGTAAATGTAAAGTGCTATAGAAGATATTAGTAAATGTAAAGTGCTATAGAAGATATTAGTAAATGTAAAGTACTATAGAAGATATTAGTAAATGTAAAGTACTAGAAGATATTAGTAAATGTAAAGTATTATAGAAAATATTAGTAAATGTAAAGTACTAGAAGATATTAGTAAATGTAAAGTACTATAGAAGATATTAGTAAATGTAAAGTACTATAGAAAATATTAGTAAATGTAAAGTACTAGAAGATATTAGTAAATGTAAAGTACTAGAAGAAATTAGTAAATGTAAAGTACTAGAAGATATTAGTAAATGTAAAGTACTAGAAGATATTAGTAAATGTAAAGTACTATAGAAGATATAAGTAAATGTAAAGAACTATACAAGATATTGGGTAGAGTAACACATGTTTCTTTATTTTAATTTTTAAAACAACATTTTGTATGCTAATGTACTAGTATATCAGTTATTAAAAAGGGAGTAAACCTAAACAAAATAGGAGGCTAATTATCACCCATTTAAATTTAATAAGTAAGTCATATGATTTTACTGCACATTTAACAAAGTATTTCAGAAAAAGAAAATGAAATGTTTTACTAACTAGAACAATAAAGGTAAATTATTTTAAAATAATATGAATGTAAACTTGATCTCATAAAATATAAACATAGACTTAATCTCATAAAATATGAACATAAACTTGATCTCATAATATACGAACATAAACTTGATCTTATAAAATATGAACATAAACTTGATCTCATAAAATATTAACATAAACTTGATCTCATAAAATATGAACATAAACATAATCTTAAAACCAGTAACTTAACATCATTTAAATAATGAGAATATTGAAAAAAATACATTACTATGTAGTGATCTAAATCATTTTCAACTGTAAATTATAAAAGTACATTAAGGCCATATGAATAAAATCTGATATTCTGGCATGAATAGAACACAATAGCCAATAGATTTACATTCCTTTTGTACCAAAACAAAATAATGATTGATTTCATTTAAAGAATATTATAATGTTCAATGGTTTTGTAGCTAAAATGAATTAATTCTAACTGTAGGCTATCATAAAGTTGTTTCTCAATAATAACTCTTCCCTATCACAGAGACAGTTAAAATAGAAATGGAATCAATGCTTTTCTGTTTTGTGGATAATCTTGAAAATGGTCTTTATACCTGAAATAAATTAAATACAATAAATACACAGGTTAGGGAAGCTTTTCAACACAATTTTATTTCTACTAATGAAGCGATGTCATCCAGTCAAAGGCTGAAACTAAAATAGAGTTGAAATATCACCAAATGTCTGCTAGAGACAAAATAAAGTTTTATGAATCTATTTAGTACATTGTAATAATGTGACCTATACTTGAACTTTTTTCCTTCTATTCGTAACGTAATAATTTAATAATCATGCTTTGGTTCATTTGGAAAATTTGGTTTGGGTATTACTGTATATTTGCTAACTTATAAGCTTCTACTTCTATAATTACAGATATCACCAAAACCCAATTCTCAGACACCTAACATTAGGTAAATATCTTAAGCTCTCCTAACACCTTCCCCTAAAATACATAAATGTTCCAAGTTAGAATCAGGACACAAATTAAATTTAGAAATACATTATCTGATACAAACAAAATATATTTTTGGAATGACCTTAAATATTATATTTCTTCAATTTGTGTAGATGTACAAATAGTTTTTTTCTTATAGACAATTAAAAAACCAACAGGGAAATGTATTCTTGTGATATAATGTTTTAAAATTTGAAACTATCAAGTGGCTGTTATTAATAATAATTCATGATGGCCCTTGTCATTTATGAATTTCTCAAAATTTACACATTGCAATATTTAACTTTGTTTTTTAGTTGTCAACTAAAATCACTTTATACTTTAGTCAGAAACCAAATATCTACTACCACTAACAAATACCTACTACCACTAACAAATACCCTACTACCACTAACAAATACCCTACTACCACTAACAAATATATACTACCACTAACAAATATCTACTACCACTAACAAATATCCTACTACCACTAACAAATATCCTACTACCACTAACAAATACCCTACTACCACTAACAAATACCCTACTACCACTAACAAATACCCTACTACCACTAACAAATACCCTACTACCACTAACAAATATCCTACTACCACTAACAAATACCCTACTACCACTAACAAATATCTACTACCACTAACAAATATCCTACTACCACTAACAAATATCCTACTACCACTAACAAATACCCTACTACCACTAACAAATACCCTACTACCACTAACAAATACCCTACTACCACTAACAAATACCCTACTACCACTAACAAATACCCTACTACCACTAACAAATACCCTACTACCACTAACAAATACCCTACTACCACTAACAAATATCCTACTACCACTAACAAATACCCTACTACCACTAACAAATATCCTACTACCACTAACAAATATCCTACTACCACTAACAAATACCCTACTACCACTAACAAATACCCTACTACCACTAACAAATACCCTACTACCACTAACAAATACCCTACTACCACTAACAAATATCCTACTACCACTAACAAATATCCTACTACCACTAACAAATACCCTACTACCACTAACAAATACCCTACTACCACTAACAAATACCCTACTACCACTAACAAATACCCTACTACCACTAACAAATACCCTACTATTACTAACAAATATCTACTACCACTAACAAATACCCTACTACCACTAACAAATACCCTACTACCACTAACAAATACCCTACTACCACTAACAAATACCCTACTACCACTAACAAATATCTACTACCACTAACAAATACCCTACTACCACTAACAAATACCCTACTACCACTAACAAATACCCTACTACCACTAACAAATACCCTACTACCACTAACAAATATCCTACTACCACTAACAAATCATTGGACATTATTCCATTATTACAAGATAATCTTTTTCTTGCTCTACATTTCAACAAAAACATTAACACTTTGAGCTCTTCCCACATGTGCCTAATTTTACCCTATGCCTGGGCTCCTGAGCATTTTATGCCTATTTCGCAATATATCATGATTGAGCGACCACTGAGGAAAAACCATCAAAGATAACAACATGAAATTGAACATGCAAGTAAAATAATAGGTCTACCTGAACTATATTGCTAAAATTCAACTTTAGTATGACAAAGCTTTTAAAAAAAATCAATAACTTCTTGTGTTGAGAACAAGGAAATACGTTGTCGATTTGTCCCATGGACCAAGTTGAGGCTCGTCACAATTCATGATAAATAAAAATGAAAATTTTAGTCACAAACTCAATGTAAACAAGGAAGCAGACATCTTTGATAAACTTTAACTTAAGCACGCTACAACAAAACATCTGATTGGCTGTTATGACAAGACTAAACCAATCCACGTAGCTGTACTATCGCTGTACTATCGCAATCCCGCTTTAGCGGAGGCTAGGTCTATGAAGCGATTAATGTTATACCGCTTTAGCGGGGGCGAGGGCTTAAAGGGTTAACTAAATGTATTGTCTATTAATGTCTACAAATACACGAATGGTCTCCCCTTGCTCAGAGCTGATATTTAATGTCTGGTTTTATACATCTTCACTACCTATACAAATTAGAAAATCTAATAAAGTGGTTAAATTATAAATCATATTATTTGTATATGATCATTCATTTGTTTTATGGAAAGTCAAACGCAATATTGGAATGAAATAATACACCTTTGTATTTGCTATAATTGTCAAATTTTCATTGCTGATTTTATGTTTAGCATTTTTAACAGCTTGTTTTTACTATAACAAAAACTAAGTATTTTAAGTTTGTGTTTTATTAAGTTATCCACACCAGTTGAATGCTCCAAAATATATGGTACTCTATGGTTATATAAGTATAACTGAAACCATGTAAATAGATCAGTGAATGACTAGCATGAAATTTTTATTTTTTTTACCACTGATGGTTGTGTCGAGATCTGGCAAAAAAAGTTGCACAACTAAAACATGTCCAGACAAAACCTGCCAGCGACCAAGTAGATAGAGACCTATAGAATAAGGAAAAAAAAGAATCAATAGTTAGAAAAACAAGAAGAAAAAATAGTAATAAATCTGTTGACACAAGAGAAATCCATTTTTAAGATCAATATGTTTTCATTCTACTTATTATTTTCAGGAATGAATTAAATTTCATACAATTTAAAATGCTAAAATTTGAATATATAAATAAAATCTATTAAAAACAAATAAAGACAGATTAGTTAATTTAAATAGTTTAAGCTATACAGTTATATTTTAACAGTTCAAAATAAATATAATTTAAAAGATCAATGTCTACTATTCGGCTTGTCATTTTAAACATTTTTTTTAGTAATGGTTCTCCACTTGATGATCATTCTGTTAGTCTATTGCTAAAAACTGCCAATTACTTCTTACACCAACTAATGCTGTTCTTGGGTATGTCTCAAATTTCTTGTTTAAATTTCAATGTCTTTGAACACTTAAGAGAATAGAGCTAAAATAGAAACTTCTTAAAGAATACAAGTGTGGAAATAAGTAATTACACTTAATGTTTTTTACAGAAAATTATTTACCATCCTATCCACTGAACAAGTTCACCAAAATAATTTGGACACGAAACAAATTCAAATAATCCTCCATATGGAATGTAATAGCCTTTACTACCTGCAATGAAATAATATTTGGTTTTCAAATTCTAAAGCTTCACTTCAACAATAATGTTCTAAAGATCAACATCTATTTGTAAAGATCTTATTGAAGAATTATTTATTGATCTCTTTTGCATATCAGTTGGACTTTGAACATTACAGCAGGAATTATGTACATTGAACAAAGTTATGTGGCTTAAAGCCCCCAATCTGCCATAGCATAATATGATTGTTAACATACAAAATGTTTCAGGTAGAGAATATAATTATACTGGTATCTATAGTGAACTTAGTAAATATGTAATGGTTCAAATCCCATTACAATATGGTATAACAATAAGATATATTGTCATATTGTTTAATGATTTCATTAAGGAAAGAAATAAATCTAGAAAGTATTAAAGAATTTTAAAAATAATACTAGAAAAATGTATTACAAATTTTAATTCACATTGTTTTCTTTAATTTTTTTCAATTGCTTGTCAAATACCATCAAAAAAAAAAATTCTGTTTTTAGCTTCTTTTTTTTTCAAACTCTAGCATGAAAATATTTCATTTTTAAATACTAAAAAATCCACAGTCTTACAAATAAACACTTTTATCCTTGCTTTTGGTATATTTCTATAAATATAATAATTAAAAAAAAAATCATTGATTGCAACTTTCAGACATGTACATATTGAATATCTGTTAATAAACAACATTTTCTAAATGTGTATACAACTATTATGTTCAAATATTGAATTCTAGATAGGGATGCTGTAGTTCTACAGTATTTAAGTATACTTTTTACAAAATGCTACTAGATGCTAATTAAATTAAAAGACTGTAGTTATATAGAATAGACTTGTGTTCAAACTGTTTATAACAAAGGAAATTTCCTGAAGTCGTTTATGCCAGAAAAATATATTTCATGACAGCATTGTTTCTTCTAATCCAAATGTTTGAATGAACAAACATTGTCAGCCAACAGTGGCTCCATCTACATGGAAGTATTTTTATTTTATCCCATTACCATCAACCTCAACAAATTGTTGGTTGCTGTGACCTTTTGAGTTTCTAAGTGACCTGAGCTTCCAATCTGACCATCTGTTGATAATGAATCCAACACAGTACAATAGGACACCCAGAAGGAAGCGTGGATCACTGAAGGAATTCAACAAACAATTTTATTAGCACAAATTTTTTTTTCAAATCTAATTTTTTGAAAGTGCTTATAGCTTGTTTAGAAAAGAAAGAGTAAGTTTTTACTTACTAATAGTAGGAATAGTTGTAGCCAGCTACAGCAATATGATTAGCATTCAACCAATGATATAAAATATTTGGAATGCCACCTCCTAAAACTATTCTGAAAAATTAGTTCAAAGCAAACAGAGTTTTAAAATATATTTCATAACTCAATTATAAGGGAATTTAATTTGTAAAGTTGATATTAACTCAGAAGCTAGTGTTGAAATAATTTAGAAATATAACATAAAAGATTAAACTTACCCTAAAGCAACTTTAGGATTCTTGTATCTCATTATAAGTGGATGTATAATTCCTCTGTATACAAATATATTGGTTTTACAACTTGTTTATTGTGTTTCATTTTAAAAATAATGTTTAGAAACATATCCTAGTTATTGTACTGGAGTTAATTTCAACATTTTCAAATAATTTTAATTTTATAATAATGTTATTAGAATTAGAATTGTATGTTATTAGAATAAGAATTGTATGTTAATAGAATTAGAATTGTATGTTAATAGAATTAGAATTGTATGTTATTAGAATTAGAATTGTATGTTAATAGAATTAGAATTGTATGTTATTAGAATTAGAATTGTATGTTATTAGAATTAGAATTGTATGTTAATAGAATTAGAATTGTATGTTAATAGAATTAGAATTGTATGTTATTAAAATTAGAATTGTATGTTTCATCATTTCTTTACCTGTGCACAGTATGACATAAAAACAGAACAAAGAAAACATAGTTCAGTATTTTTTTATCATTTTCTTCACTGCTATAGAAAAAAAAAACCTGTTTGGGGCATAAAGGGGGGGGGGGGGGCGGGGGAAGAGAGAAAACAAAAGCATGGTTAAAATAATTCCTAAATTATCCATTACAAAATTAATAAACTTTATAAGGAATATAATTAAGGCACATACCAAGGAAAACAATAATACACCAGAAATGGCATCAGATAGCATGTGACCCAGTCTCTGTGGAATCATTGGTCCCCAGTTTGTGTTCTAAAAAAAAATAAATCTTGCTTAGCATATAGAAATGTCTTAAAGTCCATTAATAAAATAAACAAACTTTGACTCAATTTACCTTTTAATAAAAAAAAATATAAAAATTTCACAATTGCAGTTTATATATTCAACAAAAAACTACTGCTATTTCTAGTAAATAGCTTGAGACTATTCCAAATTATACTATGGTTGAAAGTTAAAATGTGCATTTTAGTGTAAAGATAAACAAACATTCTGAACATCACCATCTTCAAAAACCAAACATTTTAATAGCATTTTTTTTCAAATCACTTCTAATGTCTATGATATGAGCCTATAACACTAATCATAATACTAAATTATAAATAAATAATGAGGCATAGCAATTAAAAAAACAACAACATGGACTACTTAGTATAAACAGAAATAAAACCGTTACTACTAACTAGGATAGTAAGGCACCGTAGCCGAGTGGCAGCGCGTTCGACTAGTATAACCGAAGGTCCTGGGGTTTAAAACCTGGTGAAGGCTATACTACTATAGGCTATAGGATTTGTTTTTGGGTCCGAAGGGTGTCCCTGAGTCTACCCAGCTCTGATGGGTACCTGACATTAGTTGGGGTAAAGAAGAGGTGGCTGGGCATTGCGCTGGCCATGCAATCCCCTAGTATGCTGTGGCCACAGAAACTGGTGAAAACTGCTTCACTGACCCTATGGATCCTATTTGGTCCAACAGGATACTTTACAATTTTACTTACATGTAGGATAAAATAAGGATAGGATATATTATATTCAACAATTTATCACTCTTTGTATTTATATAAATAAATGAATATATATGTTTGGATATAAATATTTTTTTTTCTATATATAATATGTCAATGCTGTCAGTCAGTTATGGATTATTTCCTGAATATAAGTGGAATCAAAATAAACTTACTGTTTTTTCATGTCTCCCATATGGAGCAGGATTCACCCACTGACCTATTATAGTAGCTAAAGCAATGATGAAGCCCAATATGATAAGTCCAAAATGAACCCAAAAATATGCTGTCCCTGGTTTATAGAAACTGTATGGAATAGGCTGAAGAAAAAAAAAAGTAACATGGTAAATACAATTATGCCAATTAAATTGTCAACAAGCAAGACACAAACAAATGTTTTTTCCGTGTAGATTTTTAAAGCCTATAATTCTATAATTATAATAAATATTAATAGTCTGTAAGGTATGTAAGACCCTATGTAATAGCCTACTATGTAGGCCTATATCATACTATATGCTGCTGCTAGTCACTTTGTAGTCTGTAGGCCTGTAGGCTGTGACTATATTTTAATTTTAGGCTTTATCACTAAAAATACCAGTAGGCCTAATTATATAGGTAGGTAGGCCTATATATAGGCCTAGATATTTATAGGCCTTTACATAAATTATAATTATATAATTTATATATAGTCTAGGCCTATAGGCTTTATCATAATATAATATAGCATCAAGAATCAAGACTTGTGTACTTGTGTAGCATGTGCATGAATGTAGGCCTACAAATGTAGGAAGGTAGGTCTACACTACAGCCTAGATTTAGACTACTTTGTAGTTTGTAAGAGTAAGTCTTACTAATTCAAAGAATGGTTTACTGTTCACTCACCCGAAATATCATTTTCAACTTTAAATAAAGTATAAAGGACTCTAGAAATGAAATCTATTTCCAAATGGCAAAGGGCCTCAACATTTCTTACATAATAGTAAAAATAGGTCAGTATAACGTACAAGAAATTAATAGTAATAATAGCCTACGAATTATGAATTACATAAACATAAACTTGTCTAGATCTGTGGTCGGCGGACCACTTTTTAAATTCTAGATAGATCTAGTCTTAGTCTAAGATATGCATATTATAAAAACAAAGTAGGCCTATAGCAACATAGGATTAGTAGGTAAGTAGGCTACTATAAAACTATAAAAGTATAAGCCTAGCTACCACTATGCCTAAGCTAAGACCCTTAAGAAGTTAGCCCAAGAGTTACGACTGTTATGAAAGTGTGTAAGAGTCGCAAGAGTTATCCTATCTTTTCTTGGAGTTGGAATCGTAGGTAGGCCTATATAATAAGAGTTTTAATAACGAATAAGGCTTTTTATAAGGTAACCACTTATTTTGGCTTATTTCAAATTGCGTGCCTCTGTAAAAGTAACACATAAATTATAATGGTATTGGCTAGACTATATTATATAGCCTACTATATAAGTAAAGTATGCCTACCCTTCGGACCAAACTGATCATAATCATAGGACATAGGGCTGATAGGGCTGGACCGGCTGGTGAAGCAGCGTTTACCCGTTTCTGTGGCCACGGCATAATAGGCCCTTTATGAGGGGATGTGTGGTCAGCACAATGCCAAGCCGCCTTAACATTACCCCTACTATTGTCAAGTACCCACCAGAGCTAGGTATAGACTCGGACACCCTATACTATAGGCCCCTATGACTATGTCCTAAATATTTTTAAATTTCCCGTGTTCAATATCAATATTTATAATTTTAGATAGGCCTATATTCCTATATTATAATTTAATAGGCCTACATGATATAGTCATATAGTAATATAGGCCTCTTAGTAGGCCTAGGCACGATAGGATATGCCTATAGTTTTGATATATATAGACATAGGCCTACTTAAATTTAGGTTAAGGCCTAGAGGCTGCCTATATATAACCACTACAGGACATATAGGCTAATCACAAAGGATTGTCGGTAGTAATATAGTAATATACCTATAGCGGCTATAGCCTACTACATAGTGCCCTCACATGGAGGGGGGGGGGTGACAGAGGGGCATATTATATGCCTGGGGGAGACACTTTGAATATCTAGGGGAGGCAAATATAGTCTAAATTATATAGCACTAAACAAAGCAGTTACAGTGTGCAAGGGGGCATCGCTGAAACTTTTGCCCTGGGGCGCTAGGATATTACATAGGCTTGTTTCGGAATATATTAGTTCTATAATTAGGTGGCTATATAGGCTATATATATATATAGCCATATAGCTTATATTACTGATATAGACTATATTGTCTATTGATAAGTCTTTATATTTAATGATTATACCATGTATGCATGGTGAACCTAAAAGGTCGATGTAGCCTATTCTAACACGAAGCCGGCTGGTCCAGCGGTTAGTTCACCGAACTGTCAACCAAAAACCAACTGACAGGTCGCGGGTTCTAGCCCTGCCACCGACGGATCCCTGTCGCCCTGCAGGAGTTTTGGGCCTAGTGGACGTAATAATCCTCTATCTAGAAGGAACGTCTGTAAAACTTATAAGATACTTCCAGTCCTATTAGTTCATTTATCAACAAAACATGCCTATGTACTGCACTCCATGGTTGCTCTGCGAGTAAGAAAAGATGTAGACTAAGGATGAAATTTTATTTCATTGTCATAAGATGTTGCAGAAAGAAAAATATGGATTGTGAACGTCAGGTGTGAAGAATCACCTATTTTTAATGTAAGATTTTTTTCAATGTATTTAAAGAGCAGTGTTGCCGGAAGTAAACCAGAAGTTCATGGCATAGTGCATTGACCCCTGACCTATTGACTTATAGTTTAGTTTAGTGTAGGCTAGTTGTAAACTAACCAATTTTAACTTAATGTGACTAACAAGTCGACTATTAATTATTGCATACGCGTTTGTGAATTTTACTAAAGTGTGCAAAACGAGAGTAAAAAATAATAATTTAAATTAAAAGAAAACAAACATTAACAAAAATTAGTTCTATGTTATTTATATTCATTCAGTTCTATGGATGGGTTTAACTCAAATCATGATTTTTTTTCCATAAATTTTTCTGATTATTGCACAAGTAAAATTTCTATTTGAACAAACTATTTACAGTAGTAGGCCTACCATAGAAATTATCATCAAGACATTTCACATACACAGGTTAAGGTTTTTATTGTTTTGTGAATTTTTTTTTCAAGTTTGTGAACTTCAGAATGATTTTAGAGTAAAAACCCTGAAAAAAAATTACTTGATCACAAGCATCCAATTATCAATTCCACCTTTTTTTCTATTGTGTGTATTTTGTTCAAAACAATCCATTATCCATTTTATGCTTACATCATGATTGCTTTGTACCCATTATATATATTTTAATTTTTATAAATATTATGTTTGTATGACATTATACAAGTACCGACAAAATATTTTGTAATGTCACAAGTTCTATTTTACAGTAAACTTACATTGCCTGACTATTCTGTTTGAATGATTCTAAATAAAAGTAACAATGGACAAAGTAAAAATAATGGAAATGTTTGAATCTTTTGACTTTGACAATGATGACATTTTTCAAATTGGTTGGAAAGTAATTTCTAAACAAGTTGATGCAAGTAAAAAACACCTGGCATTAATTAAAGCAAAAGTTTTTTATTTCAATAAGTAAGTGCATACCAAAATTAATATTTTTAAACACAAATTTTCTTTACAGTGTAACTCTATATTTGTATTATCAATTAGCCCATATCTACTTTATTCTTTCAAAGGGTGGCAAAAAAAAAAGGATTAAATGAGGTCCTCAGCATGTTCTTAAATATCTTTTTTAACTTTGATTTAACTTGAAAATGTGATCTCAATAAAAACCAAGAAGTAAAACCTACTAGCTTATTTTGCATACACATTCTTTCTTAATGTAGCTCTATCTTCAATACTTTACTTTCAGGAATTATTTATCATTCTATCTAATTATTTATTCTTCTTCTAGTACTTGTATGCCCTTCCCTGACTTATAGGCTTATTCTATATTATTTTTAGGTTCAGTTAGCTTTGTTTCCTTCTTTCACTCCTTCTTATCTTTCCTTCTGTAATGTGTTTAATTTTTGCTTGTGTTTATTTCTTACATATATACTTTCATGTTATATATTATTTAATGGTTTTTAATTAGGTTTATATTAATTATTTAATGAATGAAATTGATTTAACAAAACAAAGATTATGTATTGCTTATCTAAATCTATTCATACATTATAATTTTGCTATTAAGTTGGAAAAAGAAAATGGATTTTGAAAACTCACCTGAAACTAACTTGTGTATATAAAGCAAATTTTACAAATATTGCTAAATGTTTAGTAAATAAACATATTTGAATCAGTTTAGACCCTCCGTTGATGCCATTTTATTAATCTATGGCTCAACATTGTGCCATTTATGTCCAAAATATAGACATTTCAGTATGTGTGTGTGTTATGGCTTTTAGAACATGTTGGGCAAGTTCATATTTAAAGGATCTTTATGACTATGTATATTTTAAAATATTATATATCATAGTAATAATTTTTACATATTTCAGTCCATAATCTTTTACTATTGTGTGCAGGAATGTTGCCAGATTGGATTTGGAGGAATATTTGGCATGGCTGAAAACAAAAACTAGACAAGCAGGTAATGAAGTATTGGAAACATTGCCAACAATATATTAACACAGAAATCTAGCTTTAAATAAGTGACATTTCTATTTATTATTTATTGATACAACATTTATAACACTAAATTCTTTCAGATCTATCATCAGATGAACCAGAAATACCCACAGTAAAAAAAGAGATTTCTTCTTCTTCTGAAAGCAAACAGAAAGAAGGGAAGAAAGACAGTCATGGTTTCTATGAACATAAACGTTTATCAGGAGACACGAAAGTCAAACCACATGCTCAACAAGAACATAATGGCTGTTGTGTAGAAAACATTAAAATAGACATTTACCCAGATTTAATGCCATCAGATGAACATAAAGCTAATGATGTCAAATTTGAAGAAGAAGTTCAGTTAAGTTTTTCTCAAGTAACTGAATTAATATTAAGCAATAAGGTTATTCCTGGACTAAAAACAATTGATATAAAACCAACTAATTCCAGACCAACACCCTCAACTATGATCCGTAAAGCAAAACCATGGGAGGTAATTGAAAAAAGTTGACTGTATGGTTTCTACTCTATATCATATATGGTCTGCTAAGAGTGTTTTGAATGCATGCATGGAGGCTTGTTATAGTGGTGTCATATATTTATATAGTTGTGTTATTTTTACTATCACATTTACATCTTGAATATTGTTTTTACTTACATCTCCATACATTTAATTAAACCTAAGTTTGTTAGTTTTATCAAATTGTATTGCATTGTAATTTATTTTATTCCATATTCAAACA
Organism: Anisus vortex; assembly: GCA_949126835.1. Classification (NCBI taxonomy): domain Eukaryota; kingdom Metazoa; phylum Mollusca; class Gastropoda; family Planorbidae; genus Anisus; species Anisus vortex. The sequence goes on from OX421493.1 coordinate 32,738,901, forward strand.
GAATTGTTTTATACTCTACAAGAGTAATTGCTTAGCATTTGTGCATGAGACATTTATCCATGTAGCTATATATAATCATGACTCAAGTACAGGTTACATTTTATTATCAGTTGGGATAGTCTCCCTTGAGTAGGACTATTGCTTTATGGCATGTTTATAATTGGTTTGATTCCTGTGGTATACAGATCCTTATAAAACAATACAGATGATAAAAATTTGTTATCTTATTGACTTTTTTCTTGGAAGGGAGAAGGGGTCTTTTTAACTTAAAAATAAAAGCATAGAATATGTAGGCCAACCATAGGATGTGCTAGTAGCTTCATATAAGTCAAGATAAATGTTACAAAGATGAATGAAATAAAAAGTATGTATAGATAAGTGTAAATTGTGTGTTCATTAAACTTTAATATTTTTGTGAAAGTTTTTATTTCTCATTATTTTCAATTTTGTGCCAGCACAAGATCTGATTTGTGAAAGTGTTCTAAATGACACATTGTGTAAATAAGAATGTAATGTTTTATTTATGTGTGTGGGTACTTCCTAGACAATGTAGTACTTTGTGGTAAATTTGTTCATTCTGTAAGTCTGTGCTCCATTATGGTGTACTTAATTCAATCAAAAAGGAGTTTTTTTTTCATGCCAGTAATACTTTTGGGGATTGCCAAAATGATAGTGTGATGTTGTACATACCAATATTGAACATGTTTTATTGATTGAACGAATGAATTGTGTGTGAACTATTACTACTACTGATATGCATGAGCATCTTGAACCCGACATTAAAATTTATATTGTATAAATAAACTAATATATATATATTTTAATATCACATTGTCTGTTGCATTTTACATGTTGACAGAATATGGTTCCCGAGCCAAATTAGGTTTGACAATCATGTGATCAAAGAATAAGATTTAATAGATTTTTGTATGAGTTTGATTATTCCTAATATCTATAAATAAGTTTGTTTCATTTGTTTTGAAAAAGTCTTTGTTTGGAGCTTAGTGTAAAAAACAACACGTGAATTTTAAAATGAAGTAATACAACTGCAGACATGTTTATCTTATAATGGGATTTCTTTTAAATGTATTTTCATTGCTGCAGCTTTAAATGAGACTGGTATGTCAGATATACATATAAAATTAGAACATTAAAGTTAATAGAAATGAATAAACAATAAAATTATGACATTTCATAAAATGTTTATTTTCAAATGACACAATTTCTGATTCATGCTGGAAAGTCATTATTGAGTCACCAAAACATTTATATGAACATAATGAACAATGGATTGATTGTAAAATTGACAATTTAACAGGAATGTTGACAGATTTTTAAACTATCTTATTTGCTTTTAATGTTCATTTCAAATTGACATTGATTATTGTGAATAGCTTTCAAATTAGCATTTATTTCATCTTTTTAGGAATATTAACTTTTAAAAAAATATTTCCGTTAATGCTAATATTTTATTATGATCAGCATAAATGTCTTTTTTTATCAATAAAGATACCAGTATTTGTAAGGAATTAAATCAATTTGAACAATTCAATATATTTTATCATTTAATATATCACTTTAAAGGGTGAGCAAATTTTGATTTCATTTATAGACATAAATACACATACACATAGGATGATAAACCCAGATATAATTCAACATGTCATATGTGAATTTCTTGAAAAGAAAAAAAATCAAATATACAGAAAGTAAAGATTATTATTTACAACCAAATTATCAAAACACATTTTTTGATTGCAAATGTTAACATAATCACAGCATAAAGTTGTATTTATGGGCAGAACTAACTAACTGGTTAAATTCTATAGAGAGACTAAGCGCATTTCAAACCCACAGCCAAAAAAGGAAAATTTGTTCAACCAATTCTAGTATAAAGTTGTGTACATGACAAAGAGCAAATAAAATCCTGCAATAAATAAAAAACAAAAATGAATATTACAACCAAGAGACATAAAAATGAAACAAAATATATAAATTATTTTTTTTTAAATATTACAAGATATCTATATAAAAAGAAATAAGTATCAGCACAATGTAGACAAGACTGAATAATGTTCATTCTAATACTAATACATAGAACAAAGAAATGATACAAGTATAGACACAATGTAGACAAGACAGAATAATGTTTGTTCTAATACTAATACATAGAACAAAGAAATGATACAAGTATAGACACAATGTAGACAAGACAGAATAATGTTCATTCTAATACTAATACATAGAACAAAGAAATGATACAAGTATAGACACAATGTAGACAAGACTGAATAATGTTCATTCTAATACTAATACATAGAACAAAGAAATGATACAAGTATAGACACAATGTAGACAAGACAGAATAATGTTTGTTCTAATACTAATACATAGAAAATAGAAATTTAAATCTTGAAATCAACACTCACCCAAATGACAGCTACAAATGGAAGACTACAAACTTGACTAGTATAAATCTAGTCTAGTGATGAACTTTACATTTGCATATTCTTAAAGATTTAAAAACATTAAACTAGATTTTTCTTGAAACCAGAAAGTATGTACAATATTGACATAATATAGTTCCAAGTATAAATCAACAGGTATGCGTACATACTTTTTAAAACCATGTGCTTACAATAAATATACTAAATATTTCATTTTCTCTATACAATAATTAAAAAGGTAAATGCTTACAATTTTGAATACATTTAATTTTCAGTTAAAAAAAAAAAACAATGGTTGTGTCCGCTATGTTTCATTTTCATTTCAATGTCACAAGAACAAAGTAGAACAAGTAGAAATAGATAAAATATAATCAACGTTTTGAACCAATATAAAGTAATACACGCCTAACCTGAGGTATATATTATTTAAAAAAAATAAACTCTGGTTTATTTATTTTAAAATCTTTACCAACCACAATACATGGCTCTCAATAATAAATCATTATAATTTTAAGTCTTCCGATTAAAAAGGAAATTTACTGAACTATAAAAGAAAAATGTATGATAGTTAACAACAGTAAAATTCAGACAGATATTAGTAAGGCACTGCTGGTATATAGCATATATACATTTGATGAACACTAGCATATATACATTTGATGAAGACTGCTTGATTTGAACTGAATCAAATCCATTCAAACTATTTTTATCACTTTGACAACATTTGAGTCACATTAAAATGTATTGGCTTGTTTAAAAAAGTATATACATTATTGCTGTATGATTCCCACAGATTGGCAAGAGTGAATTCAACTGACCAATTCAATTTTCACTCACTTTTCACATTTGTAAAAGAAATATTAATAAAAAAAACCTGATTATAATTCTATAAAAGAATAAAAAGAAGTTTAGACAGACAAATCAATGTATTTAAATGAGTTCTTTAGCCAAATGCATCTTCTGATGGCGGCGCATAGGAGAATCCTTCAAAAACTCCATCAGCTTCCATGACACTTGCACTCACTAGTTTGCTGCCTTGTCCCCCAGATCTACCTACTGAAGCTGTAGAGTAAAAATAGTACTATTGAATGGCTTTTGTTTAAGTTTTACACAGTACATTTATAGAATGGCTTTTGTTTACAATTTACACAGTACATTTATAGAATGGATTTTGTTTGAGTTTTACACAGTGCATTTATAGAATGGATTTTGTTTGAGTTTTATACAGTGCATTTATAGAATGGCTTTTGTTTGAGTTTTACACAGTGCATTTATAAAATGGCTTTTGTTTGAGTTTTATACAGTGCATTTATAGAATGGCTTTTGTTTGAGTTTTATACAGTGCATTTATAGAATGGCTTTTGTTTACAATTTACACAGTGCATTTATAGAATGGCTTTTGTTTGAGTTTTACACAGTGCATTTATAGAATGGCTTTTGTTTGAGTTTTATACAGTGCATTTATAGAATGGCTTTTGTTTGAGTTTTACACAGTGCATTTATAGAATGACTTTTGTTTGAGTTTTATACAGTGCATTTATAGAATGGCTTTTGTTTGAGTTTTCCACCGTGCATATATTGAGTTTTATACAGTGCATTTATAGAATGGCTTTTGTTTGAGTTTTACACAGTGCATTTATAGAATGGCTTTTGTTTGAGTTTTACACAGTGCATTTATAGAATGGATTTTGTTTGAGTTTTACACAGTACATTTATAGAATGGCTTTTGTTTACAATTTACACAGTGCATTTATAGAATGGATTGTGTTTGAGTTTTACACAGTGCATTTATAGAATGGCTTTTGTTTACAATTTACACAGTACATTTATAGCATGGCTTTTGTTTGAGTTTTACACAGTGCATTTATAGAATAGCTTTTGTTTGAGTTTTACACAGTACATTTATAGAATGGCTTTTGTTTACAATTTACACAGTACAATTATAGCATGGCTTTTGTTTGAGTTTTACACAGTGCATTTATAGAATGGCTTTTGTTTGAGTTTTACACAGTACATTTATAGAATGGCTTTTGTTTACAATTTACACAGTGCATTTATAGAATGGATTGTGTTTGAGTTTTATACAGTGCATTTATAGAATGGATTTTGTTTGAGTTTTACACAGTACATTTATAGCATGGCTTTTGTTTGAGTTTTACACAGTACATTTATAGCATGGCTTTTGTTTGAGTTTTACACAGTACATTTATAGCATGGCTTTTGTTTGAGTTTTACACAGTACATTTATAGCATGGCTTTTGTTTGAGTTTTACACAGTACATTTATAGCAAGGCTTTTGTTTGAGTTTTACACAGTACATTTATAGCATGGCTTTTGTTTGAGTTTTACACAGTACATTTATAGCAAGGCTTTTGTTTGAGTTTTGCACAATACATTTATAGAATGGCTTTTGTTTGAGTTTTACACAGTACATCTATAGCATGGCTTTTGTTTGAGTTTTACACAGTACATTTATAGCATGGCTTTTGTTTGAGTTTTACACAGTACATTTATAGCATGGCTTTTGTTTGAGTTTTACACAGTACATTTATAGCATGGCTTTTGTTTGAGTTTTACACAGTACATTTATAGCATGGCTTTTGTTTGAGTTTTACACAGTACATTTATAGCATGGCTTTTGTTTAAGTTTTACACAGTACATTTATAGCATGGCTTTTGTTTGAGTTTTGCACAGTACATTTATAGCATGGCTTTTGTTTGAGTTTTACACAGTACATTTATAGCATGGCTTTTGTTTGAGTTTTACACAGTGCATTTATAGAATGGCTTTTGTTTACAATTTACACAGTGCATTTTTAGAATGGCTTTTGTTTGAGTTTTACACAGTGCATTTATAGAATGGATTTTGTTTGAGTTTTATACAGTGCATTTATAGCATGGCTTTTGTTTGAGTTTTACACAGTGCATTTATAAAATGGCTTTTGTTTGAGTTTTATACAGTGCATTTATAAAATGGCTTTTGTTTGAGTTTTACACAGTACATTTATAGAATGGCTTTTGTTTACAATTTACACAGTGCATTTATAGAATGGATTGTGTTTGAGTTTTATACAGTGCATTTATAGAATGGATTTTGTTTGAGTTTTACACAGTACATTTATAGCATGGCTTTTGTTTGAGTTTTACACAGTACATTTATAGCATGGCTTTTGTTTGAGTTTTACACAGTACATTTATAGCATGGCTTTTGTTTGAGTTTTACACAGTACATTTATAGCATGGCTTTTGTTTGAGTTTTACACAGTACATTTATAGCATGGCTTTTGTTTGAGTTTTACACAGTACATTTATAGCATGGCTTTTGTTTGAGTTTTACACAGTACATTTATAGCATGGCTTTTGTTTGAGTTTTGCACAGTACATTTATAGCATGGCTTTTGTTTGAGTTTTACACAGTACATTTAAAGCATGGCTTTTGTTTGAGTTTTACACAGTACATTTATAGCATGGCTTTTGTTTGAGTTTTACACAGTACATTTATAGCATGGCTTTTGTTTGAGTTTTACACAGTACATTCATAGCATGGCTTTTGTTTGAGTTTTGCACAGTACATTTATAGCATGGCTTTTGTTTGAGTTTTACACAGTACATTTATAGCATGGCTTTTGTTTGAGTTTTACACAGTACATTTATAGCATGGCTTTTGTTTGAGTTTTGCACAGTGCATTTATAGAATGGATTTTGTTTACAATTTACACAGTGCATTTATAGAATGGATTTTGTTTGAGTTTTACACAGTACATTTATAGAATGGATTTTGTTTAGAATTTACACAGTGCATTTATAGAATGGATTGTGTTTGAGTTTTACACAGTACATTTATAGAATGGCTTTTGTTTACAATTTACACAGTGCATTTATAGAATGGATTTTGTTTGAGTTTTACACAGTACATTTATAGAATGGCTTTTGTTTACAATTTACACAGTGCATTTATAGAATGGCTTTTGTTTGAGTTTTACACAGTACATTTATAGAATGGCTTTTGTTTACAATTTACACACTTATACACAGTGCATTTATAGAATGGATTTTGTTTGAGTTTTACACAGTACATTTATAGAATGGCTTTTGTCTACAATTTACACAGTGCATTTATAGAATGGATTGTGTTTGAGTTTTACACAGTACATTTATAGAATGGCTTTTGTTTACAATTTACACAGTACATTTATAGAATGGATTTTGTTTGAGTTTTACACAGTACATTTATAGAATGGCTTTTGTTTGAGTTTTACACAGTGCATTTATAGAATGGCTTTTGTTTACAATTTACACAGTGCATTTTTAGAACGGCTTTTGTTTGAGTTTTACACAGTGCATTTATAGAATGGATTTTGTTTACATTTTGCACACTGCATTTATAGAATGGCTTTTGTTTGAGTTTTGCACAGTACATTTATAGCATGGCTTTTGTTTGAGTTTTACACAGTACATTTATAGCATGGCTTTTGTTTGAGTTTTACACAGTACATTTATAGCATGGCTTTTGTTTGAGTTTTACACAGTACATTTATAGCATGGCTTTTGTTTGAGTTTTACACAGTACATTCATAGCATGGCTTTTGTTTGAGTTTTGCACAGTACATTTATAGCATGGCTTTTGTTTGAGTTTTACACAGTACATTTATAGCATGGCTTTTGTTTGAGTTTTGCACAGTACATTTATAGCATGGCTTTTGTTTGAGTTTTGCACAGTGCATTTATAGAATGGCTTTTGTTTACATTTTGCACACTGCATTTATAGAATGGCTTTTGTTTACATTTTGCACACTGCATTTATAGAATGGCTTTTGTTTACATTTTGCACACTGCATTTATAGAATGGCTTTTGTTTACATTTTGCACACTGCATTTATAGAATGGCTTTTGTTTACATTTTGCACACTGCATTTATAGAATGGCTTTTGTTTGAGTTTTACACAGTGCATTTATAGAATGGATTTTGTTTGAGTTTTACACAGTGCAATTTATTAGTATAATGTCAATACTCTTTTAAAAAAAATGTAAACCTTTCATTTCAGTAGTATTACAAGTAATATTTGAAGGTTAAATTTGTTAAGATACAAAGATATCAATTGATGGTGTTAATGAAATAAATTTGAATAAATTAAAATGACCTGGAACTGGTTCTCTGACAAACTCTGGATCAAAGTGCTTAAGGTCAAGATGACCTGTCTGCAAAAGAAAAAAATGAAACTTATGTAATACTTGTTTGTATTATAATGGTTTTTAGTCTTTTTATACATTTACACAAAACAAAGCCATATTATCTGATTAATGATACTTTAACATACCACAATAGAACTTTAATCTATTTACACAAAACACAGTCATAGCATCTGATTAATAATACTTTAACATACCACATTAGGATTGTATGGAGGAGTAATTTTTTTGTCATATAAATCTTGCCAATCAATGTCAGAAAAAAATTCATGATTCTGAATCTCTAGAAAATCTTTCTTGGCTCCAAGTCTGTTTTCTTTTTCTTTTTGAAGCAACTAGAAGAAAAGCAAAATGAGAAATAATTGAAATACATAAAACTAAAACTAGGCTTTGTATATAAATACATAAAACTAAAACTAGACTTTGTATATAAATACATAAAACTAGACTTTGTATATAAATACATAAAACTAAAACTAGACTTTGTATATAAATACATAAAACTAAAACTAGGCTTTGTATATAAATACATAAAACTAAAACTAGACTTTGTATATAAATACATAAAACTAGACTTTGTATATAAATACATAAAACTAGGCTTTGTATATAAATACATAAAACTAAAACTAGACTTTGTATATAAATACATAAAACTAAAACTAGACTTTGTATATAAATACATAAAACTAGACTTTGTATATAAATACATAAAACTAGGCTTTGTATATAAATACATAAAACTAAAACTAGACTTTGTATATAAATACATAAAACTAAAACTAGACTTTGTATATAAATACATAAAACTAGGCTTTGTATATAAATACATAAAACTAAAACTAGGCTTTGTATATAAATACATAAAACTAAAACTAGACTTTGTATATAAATACATAAAACTAAAACTAGACTTTGTATATAAATACATAAAACTAAAACTAGACTTTGTATATAAATACATAAAACTAAAACTAGACTTTGTATATAAATACATAAAACTAAAACTAGGCTTTGTATATAAATACATAAAACTAAAACTAGACTTTGTATATAAATACATAAAACTAAAACTAGACTTTTTATATAAATACATAAAACTAGACTTTGTATATAAATACATAAAACTAGGCTTTGTATATAAATACATAAAACTAAAACTAGACTTTGTATATAAATACATAAAACTAAAACTAGACTTTGTATATAAATACATAAAACTAGGCTTTGTATATAAATACATAAAACTAAAACTAGGCTTTGTATATAAATACATAAAACTAAAACTAGACTTTGTATATAAATACATAAAACTAAAACTAGACTTTGTATATAAATACATAAAACTAAAACTAGACTTTGTATATAAATACATAAAACTAAAACTAGACTTTGTATATAAATACATAAAACTAAAACTAGACTTTGTATATAAATACATAAAACTAAAACTAGACTTTGTATATAAATACATAAAACTAAAACTAGACTTTGTATATAAATACATAAAACTAAAACTAGGCTTTGTATATAAATACATAAAACTAAAACTAGGCTTTGTATATAAATACATAAAACTAAAACTAGGCTTTGTATATAAATACATAAAACTAAAACTAGACTTTGTATATAAATACATAAAACTAAAACTAGACTTTGTATATAAATACATAAAACTAGACTTTGTATATAAATACATAAAACTAAAACTAGGCTTTGTATATAAATACATAAAACTAAAACTAGACTTTGTATATAAATACATAAAACTAAAACTAGACTTTGTATATAAATACATAAAACTAGACTTTGTATATAAATACATAAAACTAGGCTTTGTATATAAATACATAAAACTAAAACTAGACTTTGTATATAAATACATAAAACTAAAACTAGACTTTGTATATAAATACATAAAACTAGGCTTTGTATATAAATACATAAAACTAAAACTAGGCTTTGTATATAAATACATAAAACTAAAACTAGACTTTGTATATAAATACATAAAACTAAAACTAGACTTTGTATATAAATACATAAAACTAAAACTAGACTTTGTATATAAATACATAAAACTAAAACTAGACTTTGTATATAAATACATAAAACTAAAACTAGGCTTTGTATATAAATACATAAAACTAAAACTAGACTTTGTATATAAATACATAAAACTAAAACTAGACTTTGTATATAAATACATAAAACTAGACTTTGTATATAAATACATAAAACTAGGCTTTGTATATAAATACATAAAACTAAAACTAGACTTTGTATATAAATACATAAAACTAAAACTAGACTTTGTATATAAATACATAAAACTAGGCTTTGTATATAAATACATAAAACTAAAACTAGGCTTTGTATATAAATACATAAAACTAAAACTAGACTTTGTATATAAATACATAAAACTAAAACTAGACTTTGTATATAAATACATAAAACTAAAACTAGACTTTGTATATAAATACATAAAACTAAAACTAGACTTTGTATATAAATACATAAAACTAAAACTAGGCTTTGTATATAAATACATAAAACTAAAACTAGGCTTTGTATATAAATACATAAAACTAAAACTAGGCTTTGTATATAAATACATAAAACTAAAACTAGGCTTTGTATATAAATACATAAAACTAAAACTAGGCTTTGTATATAAATACATAAAACTAAAACTAGGCTTTGTATATAAATACATAAAACTAAAACTAGGCTTTGTATATAAATACATAAAACTAAAACTAGGCTTTGTATATAAATACATAAAACTAAAACTAGGCTTTGTATATAAATACATAAAACTAAAACTAGACTTTGTATATAAATACATAAAACTAAAACTAGACTTTGTATATAAATACATAAAACTAGGCTTTATATATAAATACATAAAACTAAAACTAGGCTTTGTATATAAATACATAAAACTAGGCTTTGTATATAAATACATAAAACTAAAACTAGGCTTTGTATATAAATACATAAAACTAGGCTTTGTATATAAATACATAAAACTAAAACTAGGCTTTGTATATAAATACATAAAACTAAAACTAGGCTTTGTATATAAATACATAAAACTAAAACTAGGATTTGTATATAAATATTTTATTTTCTATGCTTTCTTGTTTTTCTCTATTATATAATGTGTTCTGTGTTAAAGTATAATATAAATTAAGTCTAAAATTCTGATATAAATTCTATAATGACTACTTACACCTTCAAGAATTGACCTTCCAGCTGCAGAAACATTTGTGCGTAACCGTAAAGGCTTGAATAAAATATTATCATACATTTCTGCTGTGTCTCTACTGTAAAATGGCGGCTGTAACAAAAATATAAATAAGTTTTTAATTTTGCTAATACATGTTGAATATATAGATGAGGAAATTACATGTAAAACAATAATATAAATATATTTGACTAGAATGACTTACCAAACCATATAACATTTCATAGAGTACTGCCCCTAAACACCACCAGTCCACAGTTTTATCATAAGGTTTTTTACGTAAAACTTCAGGGGCAAGGTACTGAAAAGAAAAAAATGTGTTATTAATATATAATACATGAAAAGAAAATGTTTTATTAATGTGCATTAGGCATACTCATCAAATACATCATCCATGCAATGATGTATTTAAAAACAACACAACAAACTTATGATAAATATTTTTTTTGCTATACATTTTTTGGTTCAAGTAACTTCAACTTTAGTTTTTACAAAATAAACAATGTAAACACACTTTAATATTTTAAAAAAAATTACTTTGTATAAATAAAAAATAAAAATAAATCTGCCAATATCGGTACTAGGCCTTGGCATGGTTTGGCAGCTTGAGTATCCTGACAACCCCCAGAGCTATACCAGCGGGAGTTAACTACAGGCAGGTTCAACCAAGCTGGGAAGGCCTGAGCTGGTAGGGGTCAGACTAAAGCTAGTACCCTGGTCCTCCAGGTTGGGGGTTTTGCACATGTTTAACCACTCTGTCCTGGGAAAACAAGCCGGTTATGGAAACAGCAACAAAGTCAATACCTATAAACAGGTGCGATAAACCTCTAGAAGTAATAATCTTCTATATAGAAGGAACGTCTGTAAACTTATAAACTCAAAACCTTAAATTATGGGTTATATTTCTTTACATTCAAAATTATATTTATAAAATATTAGTGTAGATACATTTATTGTTATGTTAACTAAACAATATTAATTGCAGTATCCTACACAATAAAATAAAATTATTGCATTACTAATGTGTCTGATAAGTAAAGATACAAGTGTCTGATACAAGATAATGTTTCTCAAATATAAGTGTCTGATACCGGGTACAAGATAATATTTCTCAAATACAAGTGTCTGATACAAGATAATGTTTCTCAAATACAAGTGTCTGATACATGATAATGTTTCTCAAATACAAGTGTCTGATACAAGATAATGTTTCTCAAATACAAGTGTCTGATACAAGATAATGTTTCTCAAATACAAGTGTCTGATACAAGATAATGTTTCTCAAACTTTTGATCAGGAAAAATTTGGGAAGGGGAGGGGATTGTAACCCAAGGCATTCTAAATGACAACCCAGTAATATATGGAGAAGATATTCTAAATGACAACCCAGTAATATATGGAGAAGACATTCTAAATGACAACCCAGTAATATATGGAGAAGACATTCTAAATGACAACCCAGTAATAAATGGAGAAGACATTCTAAATGACAACCCAGTAATATATGGAGAAGACATTCTAAATGACAACCCAGTAATATATGGAGAAGACATTCTATATGACAACCCAGTAATATATTTATTGGAGTATTTTCTCCCCCTATTTATAAATTGACAACTAAAAATCAAAACTCTACCTCAGGTGTACCACAAAATGTGGATGTTGTGCCCTGGCCAACAATTCCTTCTTTGCAAAGACCAAAATCTGTTAGAACAATGTGACCCTAAAAAAGAAATGTTTAGTTAGTAGAGTGATGTGTATTTGGCATCAAATGTTTAGTTGGTAGAATAAATGTGTATTTGGCATCAAATGTTTAGTTGGTAGAATAAATGTGCATTTGGCATCTAATGTTTAGTTGGTAGAATAAATGTGCATTTGGCATCTAATGTTTAGTTGGTAGAATAAATGTGTATTTGGCATCAAATGTTTAGTTGGTAGAATAAATGTGTATTTGGCATCAAATGTTTAGTTGGTAGAATAAATGTATATTTGGCATCAAAGTATTCATTGAGGTCCAACTAATTAATTCCTATTTTACCTATGCATATACAGACATATCATAAATGTCATTTTGGAGAGATAGAGAAAGAAATTGAAGTAAAAGTCAAAATAGATCAATAGAAAAAATTTGAAAAACATGAACTTACTGTAGAATCCAGTAATATATTTTCAGGCTTAAGATCCCTGCAATAGAAAAAGACATTCTTTTGTTGCTTTTATAAATATTACATTTTTTAAACAGAAGAATAGATAAACTGAATTTTTTAAAACCAGAATGTATTGCTAAAACTAGAATTTATAAATGAATTATCAAATTAATATTACACATTAGTTTATTTAGTGTATGAATAAATGTCTATTCTCAATGTTCCTATATATTTTATAATTAAGTTATTTTTTTAAACTTAGTATATATAATATAAGCATAAGCAGAAGTCAATATTAATATATAGACATAGATGGACATACACTAATGAAAACATAAGCAAACAAATGTGCAAGACTAACAGGTGGATAGAAAGAAAGAAAAGACAAAATACTATTAACAAACAGACAAATAGTTCTGCAAACATACCAGCATACATAATGGTTGAAATAGAGACCAACAGAAATGCGGAGAAGAGAGAGCATTGTTTATTTATGGACTGAATAACAAAATAAGAAAGAACAGGTAGACATATAAAACAAAAACTGTGAGGGAAACACACAAATAAACTATTTTTTATTTCATACACTAAATAAAAGTCAAGACCATAATTGACTCAAAATGTGTGATAAAAAAAAATATAATAACTTAACATAAAAAAAAATATAATAACTTAACATAAGTCCTTGGACTTTAAATATTCTATCTTCTATTTAATTTTTACAGAGGATAATAACTTTAAAATGAGTACAAACAAAAGTGGGTCTTGTGTGTTATAAGAAATGTAAACAAAGTTCAGCTTTAAAAAAAGGTAATTTTTAATCCACAATTTTTTTTCTACTGCTATTTGAAAAAAACTACCATTGAGGAAGCTCAGTAATTTAAGAAGCAGAAGACACATGTGACAAGAGAAATAATTACTGACTTGTCATTCTTCAATGTCCAAAGTTAAATTTAGCACCGGAAGAGTAGAGACAGAAACATAAATCAGTTTGCCCCTTGGAATTCAAAGTCTGTGTTGACAGGTAAAGGTAAGACTTCCTTTACATTTGTGCCTTGTAACTTTACAGTCACAAATGAAAAAAACTTGTTCTTGGTGTAAGTGGAGTGAGATTCTTTAGCAAGAAAATATTTTCTACAATTTGTGTCAAACAGATTGTGTGTGTGTCCTAAAGTAACCATCATTTACTATTTTGTTTTTCTCATTTAAAGGTCAACTAGACAAGCAATCTTCCACACCCATAAATCTGAGCTAAACTAAAAGGACATTGTGAACTCTGAGATCATTTAAACAATAACAATAAGTAGGCCAAGTTTATTTTCCTCATAGTTAAACATGACCTCTCATATTGTATTCTTGTGATGCAAATAATTTAAAGAAAGTAAAAACTCAAAGTGATTTCTTTTTAAGCCATTCATAGGAGTTGTCTTTCCTCAGATCAAATTAATTTGAATAAATCTTACAGTAAAGCAGTTTTTTTTTAAATTGACACTTATGTAAGAATTTGTGAGCAAAGGGTTAATAACATAAAATATATTAACTTGCTCATATTTGAACAGACAACTAACTATCCCTTTGTTACATAATCTCTATTAGAAAAGAGGAATTAATAAGATGCAGTGTGAACATTGATTTTTATCTACAAAACAGAGAAAACAAAACAATGCACCAACCTATATATAATATTAAGTGAATGAAGATATCCTAATGCACTTGCCATCTCAGCAGAATAAAATTTTGCTCGATGTTCTGCAAAATAACGTTCTCGTTGTAAATGGAAGAACAACTGAAATTGAAAACAGATTTTCTTTTCATAAACTTTAATTGCATACAGACAGATGTGTATATAATATAAGCAAGAGAGAGAGAAAGTGTAACAATTTATTAATGAGAAATAAACCACAAAGAAATGTGACTAAGTGTAGTTTAGCATCATACATTTAAAACAGCTAAGTAAACCGAAATTCCAAGTGTAACACTTACCTCTCCACCATTGACATAGTCCAAAACAAAATAAAGTTTGTCAGGAGTCTGGAAGCTATAGTGAAGACCCACAAGGAAAGGATGCTTGACATTTTTTAATAAAACATTTCTCTCAGCCATTATATGTTTGGCTTCATTTCTTTTCATTATGGCTTGTTTCTAAGAAATTTCAGAAATGGCAATTATTCCATGTTTTTTAAATGGTTAAATTTATACTCACACCTATATTATAATAATCATTTACAAATGAAAATGTCTGATAAAAAGTTTTTCCAACTTAAACTAGGCAAGCAGACTATATTTTTACCTGCAAAACTTTAACAGCATATATTTTTCCTTCAATTTTATGTTTGGCAAGTAAAACTTTACCGAAGCTTCCTTTACCAATAACTCTCAGAAACTCAAAGTCTTTTGGTTTTACTCTGTGGGGTAGACAAATGTTTAAATAAAGCAAAATTACACTGTAATATACATAATGGTGTCTGCATTTTAAATAAAAACATAACAAACTCTATTTAGGGTTAGATTTTTGAATATTCAACATATTAGTACATGAATAGTGGATAATTGGGTGGTAATTCTTTTGAATTCTTTAAACAATTTTTTGTTCATAAATACAAGACTTACGATGTTTTTTCACTGGGTCCCAGATTAACTGGGTTATCGTCATCTTTGTTTCCATTCTGTAATAGAATCAGATAATAACAACCTTTAGTATATTCAGTGAAAAAATAATAATTATAAATAGCCTAGGCTAAGATTTTAAAATTGTATTTTCTTGTCTGCACAGATTTTCAGGTCAATAAATGACTATATTTTACTCTTTTATTCTAGTGAATAATCTTTTTTTCAAAATCATCATTAGGGTTTTAATCTTTCTTTATAAAAATTCAATTTAAATAATTCAATATAAATAATTCAATATAAATAATTCAATATAAATAATTCAATATAAATAATTCAATATTGCTATCTAAATAACATAGTAGCAATAAGAAAATGCTTTTGGTAACATCATTATCTTATAATGTAGGCCTACAAATATGTCTTCTGAAGGGAAAGCTTTTTGTGTTTACACATATATGTGTTTTGAATCTAGTTTTGCATTTAATAAGGATTTTAAATGATGTTAAGTTTGTTTGTGCTATGTACAGTTAACCCATTCTATGCTTGAATACCACTCTAGAAAAAGGAAAACTTGTAAGAATATTTTTCATGCATGGGAACACTAAAAAGGTTTGCCAAGGTTAATTATTGAAAAGTTATTTTATTTTGAAAATATTTTACATTTATAACTTGCTTACATTTAAAATAAATCTAGTCAATGAATCTAGTTGATAGTTGAAAACAATAAATAAATGATTACTATTAACATTTAGGCCTGTACACCTATGTAATTTATTTAATAAAACTTAATAACCCATTTATAATTTTACTGCTATCCAAGCTGGCCACCTTCTAAATATGATTAAGAAAACTGACCATTGCGTCTTGGTCCTCGTCATCTCGTTCAGGTTCAACAGAGACTGTTGGTACATTTCTTGGGTTGTCTAAAGTCAGGAACACACGAACATCAGGGCTGAGAATGGACAAAAGCTTTGTAGATTAGCCTATACCTCGAGGTTACCTTTAGATTACCTCTAGGTTACCTGTAGATTATCTCTGGGTTAGGCTATCTTTAGATTACCTCTAGATTATCTCTTGGTTACCTCTAGATTACGCTAGATTAGTCTACCTCTAAGTTAACAATGGTTTATAAATTTAAGGTATATGGCGAAGCCGGCAGCTACAAACTTTGTAGTTAAAATGTGTATTACAGTTTATAATATATCCTGTAATACAGCCTACCAAATATATTGACAAAATACGTATCAAGGAAATAGAATGAATAAATAGAAGATCTACTTTCCGCCGCACAGACAGACAGGTGGGTAAGTTTGTAGAAAGACGGGAATGTATAGGGACTATATAACAGGTAGGCCTATATTATATAGATATAGGCTTATATGCCTACATAGGGCATATTTAATATATACCATTATAGGTAAATAATAGACATGCAAAAATATGAGCCAAAAGTGTGTTAAATAGTCAAGTCTCTCAAATCATAAAGCCCAACTGTAATTTATTGTTATCCACCGTTGCAAATACTAAATTTTGAAATAGTTAATAATGAAATCTCTTGCCATGGTTCCCTCCTTACCATATTCCGGTAAAGCATATGTCCTACGGTTAGAGCCAATCTGGCAAAGAACAGGCTAATAATATTCCATTTAATCCAACCATATTGATGTTTCAAGGGTTTAAAATATATTTTACAATGTCTTCTACTTGTGTTAAATTGTAATGTAAACAGTATAACGCATCAGATACGTCAAATTTGACATTTTAATATGGACAATTAACCACAAGTGGCGGTGAAAAATTCCTTAACCTTTGGTGTCATTTCTGGCAACTTCCTCCATAACAAGTAAGCAAAATGTTTTTTAATAGGCGAACTAACGAATCCTTAAACATTCTTAGATTTTTTCTCCATTCCAAAATGTGGCTACTTTTTATGACGAAAATAGTTGAAATAGCTTAAGGTATTATGGTATTTAATTAGCCACCTAATTCATTTGTGGTATAACCATTTAAATTGGTCAATAGGCTTGCATTTTAAAGGATTTCTGTTATTCTGTGAATCACTTATTGGACAAGTGAGTCGATTAATGTACATATTCGATTAATGTACATATTCGCTAATTAGCGTAAACAGGTCAATAAATTATGTATAGAAGTGGCCAACAGCCTAAACAGGTCACTAAACTATTGATATAGGTGGCTAACAGTTTACACAATTATTAGTAGCTCTAAGCCTATATTATTAGTAGCCTCAATTGGTCACTAAATTGGTAAATGGACCAATTACAATAAGCTTAGTAGCCATGTAGAATAACTTTACGATTAATAAGATGCAGAAACTTACTGATATTGATGCTGGGTTTGAAAATAAATTCATGCTTGCTGAAGTATTTAAATATGTCTTGGCCCTAAGCCTGGTCCAACATAGACTCGACACATCAGGAATCTTTAGCCCATAAATAGGTTACTCGAAACGTGTTTGACTACCTGTGCCCCCCCCCCACCCTGCCTCTTAAACCTCCCCTTGCCATTAGTGACGATACAGGTCAATTGTAATGCAGTATAAAGAAGTGTGTTCATTTGAAAACGATTGTATTATATTTAACTATTAAACATGTTCATTACTAGGGGCAAAGCTCAACCGGAGAATATAGACTTGCTATTTTCCTTAAAGAAAGAAGTAGGTTGTTCAACTGGAGAATATAGGACTAGGTAGGTTGTTCAACTGGAGAATATAGGACTAGGTAGGTTGTTCAACTGGAGAATATAGGACTAGGTAGGTTGTTCAACTGGAGAATATAGGACTAGGTAGGTTGTTCAACTGGAGAATATAGGACTAGGTAGGTTGTTCAACTGGAGAATATAGGACTAGGTAGGTTGTTCAACTGGAGAATATAGGACTAGGTAGGTTGTTCAACTGGAGAATATAGGACTAGGTAGGTTATGTCATTATCCTGAAAGAAACAAGTAGGCACTACTCACTACACTATATAGCCTACATGTAGTCTATGGAAATACTTACACGTGTTGAAACACATCATACTTTCATACGGTAGCCTACTAGTGAATATTAATAGTAGCTTACTTAATAGCAAATACGATCAGTTTGACAGACCTATTCAAACCCAGAAAGACCTTTCATTCTTTTATTAAAATTGATCAATTTTAATTATATTATAGACCTCTATATCATTCTAGACACGTGGTATCTTCTCTTTAATTCAGACAACGTTCATAGGATGTCTAGGAAAATCGGTGGAAGTTTTAACCTACTGTTTCGAGCAAAGATCGTCAAAAAAAAAATCAGCTCGCGATTCCGATTCGTCCCGATACCCGTTTTTGTATTGACCAATGTGAAGACCGCATGTAGGCCTAGGTCTAAGCCAGTGTTTATCAAACTGCGGTCCGCATATATTTCTAAGAGAAATTTCCAGAAATAATTTGAACAGACAATGCCTACACATTCGTTTTTCATGGTCCTAACCCTAGCACTATTCAATGCCAGACATAATGGTCCTGACTTTTCATTACTCATTGCCAGACATCATGGTCCTAACCCTTGCACTATTCATCGCCATACTTAATTAATGGTGAAAAACATCCCTTGAGTTGAAAAATGTTTAATGTTCTCGATGGATTGATTTCGTTTGTTTTTGAATTTGAAACACTCTTGCTTCATTTAAACCTGAGTTTTAAAAAGAGTTTTCATACTATGTGAATAAATTATACACTTTTTGCAAGACGCTAAACCAGATTTTAGGATGTGCTCTTTTTTTTTTTTTAACTATATCCCAAATTTATTTCTGGTTGACATATTTGAATCCATGAATCCTATTAACCTGACGCTGGAAGGAAAAGAGACCACAGTGTTCCATTATCATGAAAACGTACAGCTGTCAAAATGAAACCTGAACTATGGCATATTATTATAATAACCTACACGAATTTTCAGCATTAGTATCCTATAGCACAAAAGCTATTGTTTTTTGTAGTTCATTTCAGCAATAGTAACTTATAGCCTAAAAGCTATTGTTTTTTGTAGTTCATTTCAGCAATAGTAACTTATTACCTAAAAGCTATTGCTATTTGTAGTTCATTTTAGCATCAGTGTCATATAGCATAAAAGTTATTGTTAATTGAAGTTCATTTTTATCGTAAATTTTCAAAGGGGCTGCGAACCAAAAAAAAAATTAAAAATTCTAGGAACTTATCAGGTGAGAAATCCTTTACAAAAATGTGAAAGTCTCTTGTGAAAGGTTTTTTGTTGTGTGCATTTGAAGACCACGGTTAGGTCTATAGGTCTATAAGCTACGGAAACAGGCAGATGCAGAAAATTGCATCTTGACAGGCATTAAGTAAAAATAGTTCGCATTAATCTTTCAAAAAAAAAGTTCAAGATAAATAATCTACTTTTGTTTTTCCAAACAAACAGGTAGAAATGTTCAACTCAAAAGATGTCCTAATGGGAACATAA
This sequence comes from Anisus vortex, assembly GCA_949126835.1. Classification (NCBI taxonomy): domain Eukaryota; kingdom Metazoa; phylum Mollusca; class Gastropoda; family Planorbidae; genus Anisus; species Anisus vortex. The sequence continues at coordinate 32,759,019 of OX421493.1, forward strand.
AAGCTTACTATGTTCATATTTTAAATGCTACTTTTTTTTAAAATTATTAATATTTATATTCTTTCTTGGTAAGAAACTACTAAGAACAAATAGGAAGCTGTATACTGTATTTCTATATGTGTATAATAGGTGTAATAAGTATAAAACTAATGTTTAAACCATAACGCCTACTTCACGCTAAAGAAATTAATTATCTACAAGATTTCTATTTATAAACATTAAACAGAGTCACAGTTACAGTTTCTGTAAATAGAAAACAAAGACATTTTATAGAGACACGCGTTCGCGAGACCTAATGAAAACTAATACAGAAAGAAATCAAATAGAATTAAAAGTAATCAACCAATGCCCGTGCCTATTCGCACTAGTGAAACCAGTCAGAAATACCCATGATCTGAAGCTCAATATAATATACACGAATGAATACAGTTTTCTTAATGAACTGAGAGCTATGCTTAAACTCTAAAGGTATCTAATTAGCTGAATAAGTTAATGTTTGATTGTTTGCTGTCATCCTCTCAGAAAAAAAAAACAAGTCAAACATCTATTTGACCAAACTACAGATCTAGTATTTGTTCAATGAAAAACAAGTTTCTATGTAAGTCTTTTTATAAATGTGAAAGTGAATGTTTAAGAGTGTTTGTGAACTAATGTGTATGTGTGTCAAAGAGATATGTCACCATCACATCCAGCTTATGTTAACAACAAATACTGACCTTTGAGGGATATGAGTTGGTGAACTTAATTTTTCTTGAGACGATCTCTTTTTTTCTGCTCCAAGAATTTTGACAAAAACGTTCTTCATTGTAAGAGGTAATAGTTTCCACAGTGAAATGTTTCAGCAAGCTTATCACCACACATGTTTACACACTTAACACAGCGACTGTATGAACTCACTTCTATATATTTGCTACAACAATTATTTAGACATTTATGTTTTAATTGTTTTTATACCGTCCGCATTAAGATTACTTCGTATTCCAAATAAACGGGAAAAAAATGTCTTCAAAAATAAAATAAAAAATAAGACTATAAATTGATAATTGACATTTGAATAAGACACCTCCACACCAACAAAGGCGAAATGAAATGTAACAATAGCAAACGTAAAAATAAATAATGGTAATCAAATAGTTACTTCATTCTAACATATATAATTCATTAACATCCTTTCAATTCTCAGATTGTCATTAAGTATTCTTTGAACGAAAGGCAGACAGGCCGACTAGAAGTTGCGTCCCCGTGATTGAATCAGTGGTTCTTTCCCCTTGGCTAACAAGCCCTATTGTATCAAGCTCAGACTATGAGGGATTTTTGTTCCTTTTGTTTCGCTGTAAGAATGTAGGAGACAAGCAAGATTGAAAGAAGTCCCATGTGATTGGTTCATAGCCCAGTACTTGTTACACTCCACTACACCAATTAAACTAATTATTGCCATTTAAGTTCATTATTATACAAGAGCACGATCTTCAAATAGAGCATCACGATTGATTGGCTATTGAAGTAAAAATGGAGATCTTTGGCATAATATGCTAATGGATTTAAATTAATTTAAATTTAGAATAAGACCTCACTGGGGCAATATACAACGAAGAATGTTAATTTGGTATACGATTCATATAAAGATAAAGAGTAGTTATAAATACACAGACACTACCATTTTATGAAAATAATTATAGAAAAAAATATGAGAAAGAAAATTGGTAGGTATGTAGGTCAGGTAGGCTACGTTTTATGTATGTATGCATGTTTGTATGTAGGCTATTATGTAGGTAGGTAGGTATTTTGGTAGGTAGGTAGGCATGTAGGTAGGTATTTTGGTAGGTATGTAGGTAGGTAGGCATTTAGGTAGGTGGTTTAATTGGTAGGTAGGTTGGTATGTTAATATGTATGTAGGTAGGCCTAAATCTAAACATTGAATTAGACAGGTGGCTACTTATTGACTTATTGTAAATTATACAATCCATAAAAACTTCTCATTTACGTGCAAAATAAAAGGTAATTAGTAGAAAGTGAAAGTATTTACTGTTGTAGACGGTCATTAATGACACACCTGTGTGCAAGGTTGTATATAATCAGAAACACACACTGTAATGACCAATAATAACATAAACACTACATAATAATGTCACATCATCAAATCATTTTCAAACAGGTCACAACTTTAACTCTCTCCGCCCACTCAACTATAAATAGTAACAGAGGTGATGAATGGTGACACCTGTTTCACAAAACAGCTGGCCAGGAAGACCGCAGTTTGACACGTAACACACTGAATTGTGCAACTTATATAGGCAAGTGACAGATGGATGCGACTACACACAAATTAAAACCGTGTATATAAAATTAGCATAAACTACCTGATCCTAAATGTACTGAGTTGTTGTTATAAGCATTAGTGTTTATACCTGGTGCCCACAAAAGAGAATCACTATATTCTGTTATTCTACATATTGGCCCTAAAGTTTTAAAACTGTAATTTGATTGGTTATGGGTTTCAGTGGTGTAGGTGTAGCCAGGGTTTCAATGTGGGGGCTGGAATAATGTAAGTAAGCGTTAGGTGACTGGCAATTGGGTTCAAAACATCGATATATATATATATAGGCTTAAAGTGGATAGGGATATATTGCAAGATTTTTTTTAAGAGGGGGAGGGGTATGCCAGGCTTTATCTGAACTGAAGCACAATGTCACCCTAAATTATTTAAAAGCTAAATTATATCTAATCAGCGATGGTTACACTAATTTAGATCAGCCTAAAATTGTCATGCATTGATCAATATCAAAATAAACTGAGAAACATGTAATAAAGCTTTTAAAGGTGTTTTTACACTTTTTTTTACAAATCTGCTCACTCCATGTAACTTAAGAATGATTTTATCCCCACCCCTAAAAAAATTCCTAAGCTGGGTTGGGGTGAGGTATGGGAAACTACGCCTAAGCTGGGTTGGGGTGAGGTCTGGAAAACTACTCCTAAGCTGGGTTGGGGTCAGTTATGGGAAACTACGCCTAAGCTGGGTTGGTGTGAGGTCTGGGAAACTACGCCTAAGCTGGGTTGGTGTGAGGTCTGGGAAACTACGCCTAAGCTGGGTTGTGTGAGGTCTGGGAAACTACGCCTAAGCTGGGTTGGTGTGAGGTCTGGGCACCCTACGCCTATGCTGGGTTGGTGTTAGGTCTGGAAAACTACGCCTAAGCTGGGTTGGGGTGAGGTCTGGGAAACTACGCCTAAGCTGGGTTGGTGTTAGGTCTGGAAAACTACGCCTAAGCTGGGTTGAGGTGAGGTCTGGGAAACTACGCCTAAGCTGGGTTTAGGTTGAGGTATGGGAAACTACGCCTAAGCTGGGTTGGTGTGAGAAGTGGGCACCCTACGCCTAAGCTGGGTTGTGTGAGATGTGGGCCCACTACGCCTAAGCTGGGTTGGTGTGAGGTCTGGGAAACTACGCCTAAGCTGGGTTGTGTGAGGTCTGCGAAACTACGCCTAAGCTGGGTTGGTGTGAGGTCTGGGCACCCTACGCCTATGCTGGGTTGATGTTAGGTCTGAAAAACTACGCCTAAGCTGGGTTGGGGTGAGGTCTGGGAAACTACGCCTAAGCTGGGTTGGTGTTAGGTCTGGAAAACTACGCCTAAGCTGGGTTGAGGTGAGGTCTGTGAAACTACACCTAAGCTGGGTTTAGGTTGAGGTATGGGAAACTACGCCTAAGCTAGGTTGGTGTGAGATGTGGGCACCCTACGCCTAAGCTGGGTTGGTGTGAGATGTGGGCACCCTAAGCCTAAGCTGGGTTGGTGTGATGTCTTGGCACCCTACGCCTAAGCTAGGTTGGTGTGAGATGTGGGCCCACTATGCTTAAGCTGGGTTGGTGTGAGGTCTGGGAAACTACGCCTAAGCTGGATTGGTGTAAGATGTGGGCACCCTACGCCTAAGCTGGGTTGGTGTGAGATGTGGGCCCACTACGCCTAAGCTGGGTTGGTGTGAGGTTTGGGAAACTACGCCTAAGCTGGGTTGGTGTGAGGTCTGGGAAACTACGCCTAAGCTTGGTTGGCGTGAGATGTGGGCACCCTACGCCTAAGCTGGGTTGGTGGGAGGTCTGGGCACCCTACGCCTAAGCTGGGTTGGTGTGAGATGCGGGCCCCTACGCCTAAGCTGGGTTGGTGTGAGGTCTGGGCACCCTACGCCTAAGCTAGGTTGGTGTGAGATGTGGGCCCACTATGCTTAAGCTGGGTTGGTGTGAGGTCTGGGAAACTACGCCTAAGCTGGATTGGTGTAAGATGTGGGCACCCTACGCCTAAGCTGGGTTGGTGTGAGATGTGGGCCCACTACGCCTAAGCTGGGTTGGTGTGAGGTTTGGGAAACTACGCCTAAGCTGGGTTGGTGTGAGGTCTGGGAAACTACGCCTAAGCTTGGTTGGCGTGAGATGTGGGCACCCTACGCCTAAGCTGGGTTGGTGGGAGGTCTGGGCACCCTACGCCTAAGCTGGGTTGGTGTGAGATGCGGGCCCCTACGCCTAAGCTGGGTTGGTGTGAGGTCTGGGCACCCTACGCCTAACCTGAGATGGTGTGAGATGTGGGCCCACTATGCCTAAGCTGGGTTGGTGTGAGGTCTGGGAAAATACGCCTAAGCTGGGTTGGTGTGAGATGTGGGCACCCTACGCCTAAGCTGGGTTGGTGTGAGATGTGGGCACCCTACGCCTAAGCTGGGTTGTGTGAGATGTGGGCCCACTACGCTTAAGCTGGGTTGGGGTGAGGTCTGGGAAACTACGCCTAAGCTGGGTTGGTGTGAGGTCTGGAAAACTACGCCTAAGCTGGGTTGAGGTGAGGTCTGGGAAACTACGCCTAAGCTGGGTTTAGGTTGAGGTATGGGAAACTACGCCTAGGCTGGGTTGGTGTGAGGTCTGGGCACCCTACGCCTAAGCTGGGTTGGTGTGAGGTCTGGGCACCCTACGCCTAAGCTGGGTTGGTGTGAGATGTGGGCCCACTATGCCTAAGCTGGGTTGGTGTGAGGTCTGGGAAACTACGCCTAAGCTGGGTTGGTGTGAGATGTGGGCACCCTACGCCTAAGCTGGGTTGGTGTGAGATGTGGGCCCACTACGCCTAAGCTGGGTTGGTGTGAGGTCTGGGAAACTACGCCTAAGCTGGGTTGGTGTGAGGTCTTGGAAACTACGCCTAAATTGGTTTGTCGATGGACAATCAAAGTTTTTGAAAAAAACAGAATGAAAAAGAACTAGTTTTGAGTGTAGACCTTGTTGGCATTGTACAAACTCTGCCGTATCTGTAAATTCAAGATAGCCAGAAATATCCCAAGTTAGCTTAGTGGCTGCTCGTTCTTTGTTTATGTGTATACCTTTTAAATAAATGTTTATGTTTAAAAAGTATTTACTTTGTCACAAAGAATTAAATGCATGACAGAATGCCAACTATTTCGCGTGATATTTTAGAAAAGATAAATTCCAGGATACAGTTCCCTTGTGTGACTGACTTCTTAGTTACCAGGTGAATGGAACTTACCGCTCTGATTCATTCGATGCGGTTTACCTGTCCTCTGTAAGAAGGCAGTGACCCGAGGGCCGAATAAGGTTTGCCAACTTTTGTGACCAACAAACGCAAATGAAAAATATCAGGACGAATTATTGGAGGCAAAAAATGTTTTGCTATCTTTTCATTTTTTTTTCTATTTATTTATTTTGACTGAGCCACATATTATAGTATTAGGTAATTGTTTTCATTTTCAAGGATTTGTTTTTTTTAAAGATATTATTCTTAAAAATTGTTTCTTCCAGAAAGGGCAAGTTTCTTATTATGGTTGAACTTCCCTAGACAGCATCATTTCAATAGTTATAATAGAATGTTGAAAGAATAATAGAATATATATCACATAAGCCTATATTAGGTATAATAAGTGTGAAATATTTAAAGTAGGCATACTTAGACGATTTTAAAGTGTTATGGTTTCAAGTGCTAAGGTTTAAAGCCCATAATGTTTGCTATTTGTCTACATGACCTAAAACGTGATAAAAAAAAATAGCCAAAACAAAATGCCATCTCACTAATGGCCAGATGTTTAAACAAAGGGACATAACTCGCGACAAACCGAGGTCACACAAGTCCAGCTATGATTCTCTCAAACAGTAGTGTCCCCTGTTTCGGTCAGATACAACAATGCCAGAGACCAGTGAAAATATTACCAGCGTAAAAAAAAAATGCAGGAGAGTGATACATGTGTGTTATTGTGGACAAACATCATTGGAATATAGTACTGTTTGTGAAATATGGTACTGTTTGTGAAATATGGTTCTGTTTGTGAAATATGGTACTGTTTGTGAAATATGGTACTGTTTGTGAAATATGGTTCTGTTTGTGAAATATGGTACTGTTTGTGAAATATGGTACTGTTTGTGAAATATGGTTCTGTTTGTGAAATATTGTACTGTTTGTGAAATATGGTACTGTTTGTGAAATATGATTCTGTTTGTGACATATTGTACAGTTTTTGAAATATGGTTCTGTTTGTAAAATGTGGTACTGTTTGTGAAATATAGTACTGTTTGTGAAATATGGTTCTGTTTGTGAAATATGGTTCTGTTTGATAAATAGGCCTATGGTTCTGCTTGTGAAATATGGTTCTGTTTGTAAAATATGGTAGGCTACTGTTTTTTGTGAAATATGTTCTGTTTGTGAAATATGGTAGGGTTTGTGAAATATGGTACTGTTTGTGAAAAAAGGTTCTGTTTGTGAAATATGGCACATTTTGTGAAATATGGTACTGTTTGTGAAATATGGTTCTGTTTGATAAATATGGTTCTGTTTGTGAAAAATGGTTCTGTTTGTGAAATATGGTAGGCCTACTATTTGTGAAATATGGTTCTGTTGTGACCAGGGGCGAAGCCACAGGGGGGGCTGAGGGGGGCTAAGCCCCCCCTGGAATTAAAAAAAAATATTTTTTTCAACTGATTTTTTAAAAATATGCACTAAATTTGCTTAAAATTTGGTAAATCTTTGTCACGCGAAAGTTTAGCCCCCCCTGGTATTTAGTAAATATTTGTCACGTGAAAGTTCAGCCCCCCCTGACAAAAATTTCTGGCTTCGCCCCTGGTTGTGACATATGAGGTACTGTTTATGAAATATGGTTCTGTTTGTGAAATATGGTAGGTACCTACTGTTTTTGAAATATGGTTCTGTTTGTGAAATATGGTACTGTTAGTGAAAAATGGTACTGTTAGTGAAATATGGTACTGTTTATGAAATATGGTTCTGTTTGTGAAATATGGTAGACGCCTACTGTTTGTGAATTATGGTTCTGTTTGTGAAATATGGCAGGCACCTACTGTTTTTGAAATGTGGTTCTCTTTGTGAAATAAGGTACTATTAGTGAAATATGGTATTGTTTGTGAATAATGGTAGGCGCCTACTGTTTGTGAAATATGGTTCTGTTTGTGAAATATGGTGCTGTTTGTGAAATTTGGTACTGTTAGTGAAATATGGTACTGTTTATTAAATATGGTTCTGTTTGTGAAAGATGATTCTGTTTTTGAAATATGGTACTATTTGTGAAATAGGGTTCTGTTTGTGAAATATGGTACTGTTTGTGAAATATGGTAATGTTTGTGAAATATGGTAAGCCTACTGTTTGTGAAATATGGTTCTGTTTGTGACATATGAGGTACTGTTTGTGAAATATGGTTCTGTTTGTGAAATATGGTTCTGTTTGTGAAATATGGTATGCACCTACTGTTTTTGAAATATGGTTCTGTTTGTGAAATATGGTACTGTTAGTGAAATATGGTACTGTTAGTGATATATGGTACTGTTTATGAAACATGGTTCTTTTGTGAAATATGGTAGGCGCCTACTGTTTGTGAATTATGGTTCTGTTTGTGAAATATGGCAGGCACCTACTGTTTGTGAAATATGGTTCTGTTTGTGAAATATGGTACTGTTAGTGAAATATGGTACTGTTTATTAAATATGGTTCTGTTTGTGAAAGATGATTCTGTTTTTGAAATATGGTACTTTTTGTGAAAAAGGGTTCTGTTTGTGAAATATGGTACTGTTAGTGAAATATGGTACTGTTTATTAAATATGGTTCTGTTTGTGAAAGATGATTCTGTTTTTGAAATATGGTACTATTTGTGAAATAGGGTTCTGTTTGTGAAATATGGTACTGTTAGTGAAATATGGTACTGTTTATTAAATATGGTTCTGTTTGTGAAAGATGATTCTGTTTTTGAAATATGGTACTATTTGTGAAATAGGGTTCTGTTTGTGAAATATGGTACTGTTTGTGAAATATGGTACTGTTTGTGAAATATGGTAATGTTTGTGAAATATGGTACTGTTTATTAAATATGGTTCTGTTTGTGAAAGATGATTCTGTTTTTGAAATATGGTACTTTTTGTGAAAAAGGGTTCTGTTTGTGAAATATGGTAATGTTTGTGAAATATGGTAATGTTTGTGAAATATGGTAATGTTTGTGAAATATGGTTCTGTTTGTGAAATATGGTAATGTTTGTGAAATATGGTACTGTTTGTGAAATATGGTACTGTTTGTGAAATATGGTAATGTTTGTGAAATATGGTAATGTTTGTGAAATATGGTAATGTTTGTGAAATATGGTACTGTTTGTGAAATATGGTAATGTTTGTGAAATATGGTAATGTTTGTGAAATATGGTAAGCCTACTGTTTGTGAAATACGGTGGCCTATTGCTTGTGAATTATAGTTCTGTTTGTGAAAGATGGTTCTGTTTTTTAAATGTATGCAGCAACATTGAAATATAGTAGGCCTACTGTGTTTTTTTAAATGTATAAACACTGAAATATGTAATTTTGTAGGAAATGTATGTAGAAATAATTGTTTATGTATATTTCTGTGTGTGCAGACTGCTATTTTCAAATGTATAACATAGGCTTATCTATACAAAAAATGACTGGTGATTTTGGGCAAGAAATTAACTTTCTAAATTAATATATTTTAAAACCTTAAAAAAACAATATTGCCGTCGCAATATAGGTAACAAAAGACATAAACTTTCGGTCAAGAGAAATAGTTTTCATCTAAACACTTACAGGAAAAGATCAATGAAATCTGAACAAATCAAAATTTCAGCAGCTAACTATTCCAATATGGATTAGTAAACAAACAATTCACAAGTTACACAGAAATAGTTAACGTATCAACAGCACAGCTACTGAATGAATGTATTATTCATACGAACAGCACATCTACTTAATGAATGTATTATTCAAACGAACAGCACAGCCACTGGATGAATGTATTATTCACACGAACATCCAGGACTGCCTAGGGGATAAAAAAGACGACCAGAGTACGGACGAGGTACAAGGTGACAAAAACAAAAAAAAGATTTCCTCCACTTTTGTCTAATTTTAGTTAACGGTGAGATATTAAATGAGGTCTTTTTTTTTTCTTCTTCTACAATGCAGACATTTAGTCTGGTATTTCATTTCAGACGTCACTTGAGATGAAGTGAAGGGCTTAGGTTAATGACGTCTAGTGTCAACGTTTTTTCTTCTTTGCTTGTTGATGATGACAGCGTCAATAGTTCATCATCAGGAAATAAATGTAGATTATGTCAAGGATAGGCTATAATGTAATTTGACCATTGGAATCAATAGGCCTACATTATGTCAAGGATAGGCTATTATGTAATTAGAACATTGGAATCAATACATTATGTCAAAGATAGGCCATTATGTAATTTGACCATTTTAATCAATACATTATGTCAAAGATAGGCCATTATGTAATTTGACCATTTTAATCAATACATTATGTCAAAGATAGGCCATTATGTAATTTGACCATTTTAATCAATACATTATGTCAAAGATAGGCCATTATGTAATTTGACCATTTTAATCAATACATTATGTCAAAGATAGGCCATTATGTAATTTGACCATTTTAATCAATATATTATGTCAAAGATAGGCCATTATGTAATTTGACCATTTTAATCAATACATTATGTCAAAGATAGGCCATCATGTAATTTGACCATTTTAATCAATACATTATGTCAAAGATAGACCATTATGTAATTTGACCATTGTAATCAATACATTATGTCAAAGATAGGCCATTATGTAATTTGACCCTTTTAATCAATACATTATGTCAAAGATAGGCCATTATGTAATTTGACCATTGTAATCAATACATTATGTCAAAGATAGGCCATTATGTAATTTGACCCTTTTAATCAATACATTATGTCAAAGATAGGCCATTATGTAATTTGACCCTTTTAATCAATACATTATGTCAAAGATATGCCATTATGTAATTTGACCCTTTTAATCAATACATTATGTCAAAGATAGGCCATTATGTAATTAGAACATTTGAATCAATAAAGAGACAGCTAGGAAAATCGGGAATTAAATAGATTTTAAAATAGAAAAATAGACAAATAGAGCTAGTTAGAGTGAGTATTAACGTAACCGTAATATATTTTTACCGTTACTATCTAACGGTGATTATTATTGCCGAATGTATTCAATGTGTATTTTGTCAAAAGTACTTTTTGTTTACTCGTGTTTATACTGAACTTTTTTTGTTTTTCACGATTTACATGACCAATTATAATAATGAATATTTATTCTTATGAGAGTGTATAATGATTTACAGATTTTTACACTATTGCTAGTGACAATTATAAAAAAAAACGTTATCGGGCTCAGGGCCGTATTTAGGATTGTGGTAGCCCTGTTCCCAAATTTATGTGGGGGCCTCGCCCTTGCCTTCCACATACTTAGTCCTACCTCAGAAAAATGCCGTTAATTCAGGTTACATTCTGTAAAATCATACATACTTTTTATGTTGCGCTTAGCTTGGTTGGACTGGAGTGCTTTTAAAATTGTAGGGAAGTAAAGGAATTATATTTTACATTTTAAACGAAAGAATGGGGATGTCGCTATACAAAATATTTTTTGGGATGTGTCGGGGCCCCTATTGTGTGGGGGCCCCTGTTTCAAAGGAACTTGTGGAACATGCCTAAATATGCCATTGATCGGGCTACAGTAAATATGCCATTGATCGGGCTACAGTAAATATGCCATTGATCGGGCTACAGTAAATATGCCATTGATCGGGCTACAGTAAATATGCCATTGATCGGGCTACAGTAAATATGCCATTGATCGGGCTACAGTAAATATGCCATTGATCGGGCTACAGTAAATATGCCATTGATCGGGCTACAGTAAATATGCCATTGATCGGGCTACAGATCAGACAGTTAGTAAAAGAGAACAAAATTTATTTTGACTTGCAGGTGTGAGACAATCATCACAACAAGAAGAAGACGAACAAGACAACCAGAAAGAAGAAGACGAACAAGACAACCAGAAAGAAGAAGACGAACAAGACAACCAGAAAGAAGACGAACAAGACAACCAGAAAGAAGAAGACGAACAAGACAACCAGAAAGAAGACGACGAACAAGACAACCAGAAAGAAGAAGACGAACAAGACAACCAGAAAGAAGACGACGAACAAGACAACCAGAAAGAAGAAGACGAACAAGACAACCAGAAAGAAGAAGACGAACAAGACAACCAGAAAGAAGACGACGAACAAGACAACCAGAAAGAAGAAGACGAACAAGACAACCAGAAAGAAGACGAACAAGACAACCAGAAAGAAGAAGACGAACAAGACAACCAGAAAGAAGAAGACGAACAAGACAACCAGAAAGAAGAAGACGAACAAGACAACCAGAAAGAAGACGAACAAGACAACCAGAAAGAAGAAGACGAACAAGACAACCAGAAAGAAGAAGACGAACAAGACAACCAGAAAGAAGAAGACGAACAAGACAACCAGAAAGAAGAAGACGAACAAGACAACCAGAAAGAAGAAGACGAACAAGACAACCAGAAAGAAGAAGACGAACAAGACAACTAGAAAGAAGAAGACGAACAAGACAACCAGAAAGAAGAAGACGAACAAGACAACCAGAAAGAAGACGAACAAGACAACCAGAAAGAAGAAGACGAACAAGACAACCAGAAAGAAGAAGACGAACAAGACAACCAGAAAGAAGAAGACGAACAAGACAACCAGAAAGAAGACGAACAAGACAACCAGAAAGAAGAAGACGAACAAGACAACCAGAAAGAAGACGAACAAGACAACCAGAAAGAAGAAGACGAACAAGACAACCAGAAAGAAAAAGACGAACAAGACAACCAGAAAGAAGAAGACGAACAAGACAACCAGAAAGAAGAAGACGAACAAGACAACCAGAAAGAAGAAGACGAACAAGACAACCAGAAAGAAGAAGACGAACAAGACAACCAGAAAGAAGAAGACGAACAAGACAACCAGAAAGAAGAAGACGAACAAGACAACCAGAAAGAAGAAGACGAACAAGACAACCAGAAAGAAGAAGACGAACAAGACAACCAGAAAGAAGAAGACGAATAAGACAACCAGAAAGAAGAAGACGAACTAGACAACCAGAAAGAAGAAGACGAACAAGACAACCAGAAAGAAGACGAACAAGACAACCAGAAAGAAGAAGACGAACAAGACAACCAGAAAGAAGAAGACGAACAAGACAACCAGAAAGAAGAAGACGAACAAGACAACCAGAAAGAAGACGAACAAGACAACCAGAAAGAAGAAGACGAACAAGACAACCAGAAAGAAGAAGACGAACAAGACAACCAGAAAGAAGACAAACAAGACGACCAGAAAGAAGAAGACGAACAAGACAACCAGAAAGAAGAAGACGAACAAGACAACCAGAAAGAAGAAGACGAATAAGACAACCAGAAAGAAGAAGACGAACAAGACAACCAGAAAAAAGAAGACGAACAAGACAACCAGAAAGAAGAAGACGAACAAGACAACCAGAAAGAAGAAGACGAACAAGACAACCAGAAAGAAGAAGACGAATAAGACAACCAGAAAGAAGAAGACGAACAAGACAACCAGAAAGAAGAAGACGAACAAGACAACCAGAAAGAAGACGAACAAGACAACCAGAAAGAAGAAGACGAACAAGACAACCAGAAAGAAGAAGACGAACAAGACAACCAGAAAGAAGAAGACGAACAAGACAACCAGAAAGAAGACGAACAAGACAACCAGAAAGAAGAAGACGAACAAGACAACCAGAAAGAAGAAGACGAACAAGACAACCAGAAAGAAGAAGACGAACAAGACAACCAGAAAAAAGAAGACGAACAAGACATCCAGAAAGAAGAAGACGAACAAGACAACCAGAAAGAAGACGAACAAGACAACCAGAAAGAAGAAGACGAACAAGACAACCAGAAAGAAGAAGACGAACAAGACAACCAGAAAGAAGACAAACAAGACGACCAGAAAGAAGAAGACGAACAAGACAACCAGAAAGAAGAAGACGAACAAGACAACCAGAAAGAAGAAGACGAATAAGACAACCAGAAAGAAGAAGACGAACAAGACAACCAGAAAAAAGAAGACGAACAAGACAACCAGAAAGAAGAAGACGAACAAGACAACCAGAAAGAAGAAGACGAACAAGACAACCAGAAAGAAGAAGACGAATAAGACAACCAGAAAGAAGAAGACGAACAAGACAACCAGAAAGAAGAAGACGAACAAGACAACCAGAAAGAAGACGAACAAGACAACCAGAAAGAAGAAGACGAACAAGACAACCAGAAAGAAGAAGACGAACAAGACAACCAGAAAGAAGAAGACGAACAAGACAACCAGAAAGAAGACGAACAAGACAACCAGAAAGAAGAAGACGAACAAGACAACCAGAAAGAAGAAGACGAACAAGACAACCAGAAAGAAGACGAACAAGACAACCAGAAAGAAGAAGACGAACAAGACAACCAGAAAGAAGAAGACGAACAAGACAACCAGAAAGAAGAAGACGAACAAGACAACCAGAAAGAAGACGAACAAGACAACCAGAAAGAAGAAGACGAACAAGACAACCAGAAAGAAGAAGACGAACAAGACAACCAGAAAGAAGAAGACGAACAAGACAACCAGAAAGAAGAAGACGAACAAGACAACCAGAAAGAAGAAGAAGAAGACAACCAGAAAGAAGACGAACAAGACAACCAGAAAGAAGACGAACAAGACAACCAGAAAGAAGACGAACAAGACAACCAGAAAGAAGAAGACGAACAAGACAACCAGAAAGAAGAAGACGAACAAGACAACCAGAAAGAAGAAGACGAACAAGACAACCAGAAAGAAGAAGACGAACAAGACAACCAGAAAGAAGAAGACGAACAAGACAACCAGAAAGAAGAAGACCAACAAGACAACCAGAAAGAAGAAGACGAACAAGACAACCAGAAAGAAGAAGACGAACAAGACAACCAGAAAGAAGAAGACGAACAAAACAACCAGAAAGAAGAAGACGAACAAGACAACCAGAAAGAAGACGAACAAGACAACCAGAAAGAAGACGAACAAGACAACCAGAAAGAAGAAGACGAACAAGACAACCAGAAAGAAGAAGACGAACAAGACAACCAGAAAGAAGAAGACGAACAAGACAACCAGAAAGAAGAAGACGAACAAGACAACCAGAAAGAAGAAGACCAACAAGACAACCAGAAAGAAGAAGACGAACAAGACAACCAGAAAGAAGAAGACGAACAAGACAACCAGAAAGAAGAAGACGAACAAAACAACCAGAAAGAAGAAGACGAACAAGACAACCAAAAAGAAGAAGACGAACAAGACAACCAGAAAGAAGAAGACGAACAAGACAACCAGAAAGAAGAAGACGAACAAGACAACCAGAAAGAAGAAGACGAACAAGACAACCAGAAAGAAGAAGAATAAGACAACCAGAAAGAAGACGAACAAGACAACCAGAAAGAAGACGAACAAGACAACCAGAAAGAAGACGAACAAGACAACCAGAAAGAAGAAGACGAACAAGACAACCAGAAAGAAGAAGACGAACAAGACAACCAGAAAGAAGAAGACGAACAAGACAACCAGAAAGAAGAAGACGAACAAGACAACCAGAAAGAAGAAGACGAACAAGACAACCAGAAAGAAGAAGACGAACAAGACAACCAGAAAGAAGAAGACGAACAAGACAACCAGAAAGAAGAAGAATAAGACAACCAGAAAGAAGACGAACAAGACAACCAGAAAGAAGACGAACAAGACAACCAGAAAGAAGACGAACAAGACAACCAGAAAGAAGAAGACGAACAAGACAACCAGAAAGAAGAAGACGAACAAGACAACCAGAAAGAAGAAGACGAACAAGACAACCAGAAAGAAGAAGAATAAGACAACCAGAAAGAAGACGAACAAGACAACCAGAAAGAAGAAGACGAACAAGACAACCAGAAAGAAGACGAACAAGACAACCAGAAAGAAGAAGACGAACAAGACAACCAGAAAGAAGAAGACGAACAAGACAACCAGAAAGAAGAAGACGAACAAGACAACCAGAAAGAAGAAGACGAACAAGACAACCAGAAAGAAGAAGACGAACAAGACAACCAGAAAGAAGACGAACAAGACAACCAGAAAGAAGAAGACAAACAAGACAACCAGAAAGAAGAAGACGAACAAGACAACCAGAAAGAAGAAGACGAACAAGACAACCAGAAAGAAGAAGACGAACAAGACAACCAGAAAGAAGAAGAATAAGACAACCAGAAAGAAGACGAACAAGACAACCAGAAAGAAGACGAACAAGACAACCAGAAAGAAGACGAACAAGACAACCAGAAAGAAGAAGACGAACAAGACAACCAGAAAGAAGAAGACGAACAAGACAACCAGAAAGAAGAAGACGAATAAGACAACCAGAAAGAAGACGAACAAGACAACCAGAAAGAAGACGAACAAGACAACCAGAAAGAAGACGAACAAGACAACCAGAAAGAAGAAGACGAACAAGACAACCAGAAAGAAGAAGACGAACAAGACAACCAGAAAGAAGAAGACGAACAAGACAACCAGAAAGAAGAAGACGAACAAGACAACCAGAAAGAAGAAGACGAACAAGACAACCAGAAAGAAGACGAACAAGACAACCAGAAAGAAGACGAACATGACAACCAGAAAGAAGAAGACGAACAAGACAACCAGAAAGAAGACGAACAAGACAACCAGAAAGAAGAAGACGAACAAGACAACCAGAAAGAAGACGAACAAGACAACCAGAAAGAAGACGAACAAGACAACCAGAAAGAAGACGAACAAGACAACCAGAAAGAAGAAGACGAACAAGACAACCAGAAAGAAGACGAACAAGACAACCAGAAAGAAGACGAACAAGACAACCAGAAAGAAGAAGACGAACAAGACAACCAGAAAGAAGAAGACGAACAAGACAACCAGAAAGAAGAAGACGAACAAGACAACCAGATATAAGACGAACAAGACAACCAGAAAGAAGAAGACGAACAAGACAACCAGAAAGAAGACGAACAAGACAACCAGAAAGAAGAAGACGAACAAGACAACCAGAAAGAAGAAGACGAATAAGACAACCAGAAAGAAGAAGACGAACAAGACAACCAGAAAGAAGACGAACAAGACAACCAGAAAGAAGAAGACGAACAAGACAACCAGAAAGAAGACGAACAAGACAACCAGAAAGAAGACGAACAAGACAACCAGAAAGAAGACGAACAAGACAACCAGAAAGAAGACGAACAAGACAACCAGAAAGAAGACGAACAAGACAACCAGAAAGAAGAAGACGAACAAGACAACCAGAAAGAAGAAGACGAACAAGACAACCAGAAAGAAGAAGACGAACAAGACAACCAGAAAGAAGACGAACAAGACAACCAGAAAGAAGACGAACAAGACAACCAGAAAGAAGAAGACGAACAAGACAACCAGAAAGAAGAAGACGAACAAGACAACCAGAAAGAAGAAGACGAACAAGACAACCAGAAAGAAGAAGACGAACAAGACAACCAGAAAGAAGACGAACAAGACAACCAGAAAGAAGACGAACATGACAACCAGAAAGAAGAAGACGAACAAGACAACCAGAAAGAAGACGAACAAGACAACCAGAAAGAAGAAGACGAACAAGACAACCAGAAAGAAGAAGACGAACAAGACAACCAGAAAGAAGACGAACAAGACAACCAGAAAGAAGACGAACAAGACAACCAGAAAGAAGAAGACGAACAAGACAACCAGAAAGAAGAAGACGAACAAGACAACCAGAAAGAAGACGAACAAGACAACCAGAAAGAAGAAGACGAACAAGACAACCAGAAAGAAGACGAACAAGACAACCAGAAAGAAGACGAACAAGACAACCAGAAAGAAGAAGACGAATAAGACAACCAGAAAGAAGAAGACGAACAAGACAACCAGAAAGAAGACGAACAAGACAACCAGAAAGAAGAAGACGAACAAGACAACCAGAAAGAAGAAGACGAACAAGACAACCAGAAAGAAGAAGACGAACAAGACAACCAGAAAGAAGAAGACGAACAAGACAACCAGAAAGAAGACGAACAAGACAACCAGAAAGAAGAAGACGAACAAGACAACCAGAAAGAAGACGAACAAGACAACCAGAAAGAAGAAGACGAACAAGACAACCAGAAAGAAGAAGACGAATAAGACAACCAGAAAGAAGAAGACGAACAAGACAACCAGAAAGAAGACGAACAAGACAACCAGAAAGAAGAAGACGAACAAGACAACCAGAAAGAAGACGAACAAGACAACCAGAAAGAATACGAACAAGACAACCAGAAAGAAGACGAACAAGACAACCAGAAAGAAGAAGACGAACAAGACAACCAGAAAGAAGACGAACAAGACAACCAGAAAGAAGACGAACAAGACAACCAGAAAGAAGACGAACAAGACAACCAGAAAGAAGACGAACAAGACAACCAGAAAGAAGACGAACAAGACAACCAGAAAGAAGACGAACAAGACAACCAGAAAGAAGACGAACAAGACAACCAGAAAGAAGACGAACAAGACAACCAGAAAGAAGAAGACGAACAAGACAACCAGAAAGAAGACGAACAAGACAACCAAAAAGAAGACGAACAAGACAACCAGAAAGAAGAAGACGAACAAGACAACCAGAAAGAAGAAGACGAACAAGACAACCAGAAAGAAGACGAACAAGACAACCAGAAAGAAGACGAACAAGACAACCAGAAAGAAGACGAACAAGACAACCAGAAAGAAGACGAACAAGACAACCAGAAAGAAGAAGACGAACAAGACAACCAGAAAGAAGAAGACGAACAAGACAACCAGAAAGAAGACGAACAAGACAACCAGAAAGAAGAAGACGAACAAGACAACCAGAAAGAAGACGAACAAGACAACCAGAAAGAAGAAGACGAACAAGACAACCAGAAAGAAGAAGACGAATAAGACAACCAGAAAGAAGAAGACGAACAAGACAACCAGAAAGAAGACAAACAAGACAACCAGAAAGAAGAAGACGAACAAGACAACCAGAAAGAAGACGAACAAGACAACCAGAAAGATGACGAACAAGACAACCAGAAAGAAGACGAACAAGACAACCAGAAAGAAGAAGACGAACAAGACAACCAGAAAGAAGACGAACAAGACAACCAGAAAGAAGACGAACAAGACAACCAGAAAGAAGAAGACGAATAAGACAACCAGAAAGAAGAAGACGAACAAGACAACCAGAAAGAAGACGAACAAGACAACCAGAAAGAAGAAGACGAACAAGACAACCAGAAAGAAGAAGACGAACAAGACAACCAGAAAGATGAAGACGAACAAGACAACCAGAAAGAAGAAGACGAATAAGACAACCAGAAAGAAGACGAACAAGACAACCAGAAAGAAGACGAACAAGACAACCAGAAAGAAGACGAACAAGACAACCAGAAAGAAGAAGACGAACAAGACAACCAGAAAGAAGAAGACGAACAAGACAACCAGAAAGAAGAAGACGAACAAGACAACCAGAAAGAAGAAGACGAACAAGACAACCAGAAAGAAGAAGACGAACAAGACAACCAGAAAGAAGACGAACAAGACAACCAGAAAGAAGACGAACATGACAACCAGAAAGAAGAAGACGAACAAGACAACCAGAAAGAAGACGAACAAGACAACCAGAAAGAAGAAGACGAACAAGACAACCAGAAAGAAGAAGACGAACAAGACAACCAGAAAGAAGACGAACAAGACAACCAGAAAGAAGACGAACAAGACAACAAGAAAGAAGAAGACGAACAAGACAACCAGAAAGAAGACGAACAAGACAACCAGAAAGAAGACGAACAAGACAACCAGAAAGAAGAAGACGAACAAGACAACCAGAAAGAAGAAGACGAACAAGACAACCAGAAAGAAGAAGACGAACAAGACAACCAGAAAGAAGACGAACAAGACAACCAGAAAGAAGACGAACAAGACAACCAGAAAGAAGACGAACAAGACAACCAGAAAGAAGACGAACAAGACAACCAGAAAGAAGACGAACAAGACAACCAGAAAGAAGAAGACGAACAAGACAACCAGAAAGAAGAAGACGAACAAGACAACCAGAAAGAAGACGAACAAGACAACCAGAAAGAAGACGAACAAGACAACCAGAAAGAAGAAGACGAACAAGACAACCAGAAAGAAGACGAACAAGACAACCAGAAAGAAGAAGACGAACAAGACAACCAGAAAGAAGAAGACGAACAAGACAACCAGAAAGAAGACGAACAAGACAACCAGAAAGAAGACGAACAAGACAACCAGAAAGAAGAAGACGAACAAGACAACCAGAAAGAAGACGAACAAGACAACCAGAAAGAAGACGAACAAGACAACCAGAAAGAAGAAGACGAACAAGACAACCAGAAAGAAGAAGACGAACAAGACAACCAGAAAGAAGACGAACAAGACAACCAGAAAGAAGAAGACGAACAAGACAACCAGAAAGAAGAAGACGAACAAGACAACCAGAAAGAAGAAGACGAATAATACAACCAGAAAGAAGAAGACGAATAAGACAACCAGACGCAGCACAAGTGAAGATATGAACTAGCTATAGTACAAGGAACACAGGATCTAAATTAGAACCAAGTGTTATCGACATCTGGAGGTTATCAAACCTTGCTACAAATAGGCTACAAGTACATGTTAAGTGCCTTGACGAACGTGGTATTGCTATGACGTCACCAGGCGATGCTGCAAATGTAAGGTGTGCCCGATTATAGATTAAATAAAGGTGGATTAGATTAAATAAAGGTGGATTAGGTCAAATCAGTTTACAACGGATATAGTTGGGAGAAAGAGTTCTTTCAAACGGCAAATATTTCCAGTAAATCAACAGGTCACGATTTGTATAGATAGTAGTTTGCCTTGTTTACTTACAGTATAGCAGATCTTCTTTGCGTTTCCTTTTACCAAAACCTCTAAGTAAACATTATACATCCCTGCAATGTTCGGATTAGAGAGACTTGCCCAGCGCACATTTTATATCTTCTCAACAGTTTAATACCATCTTCAAATTTCAACAGTTTAATACCATCTTCAAATTTAAATCTTAACGTATGACATAATCTACATAAAAGACTAACACAACTAGAGACTGGTACTGTGAACGACACAATTAGATAATTTGGTACAGTGAGCGACTCACACATGTAGAGACTTTGGTACAGTGAACGAATCACACATTTAGATACTTTGGAACAGTGAATGACTCACACATGTAGAGATTTTGGTACAGTGAACGACTCACACAATAAGAGACTTTGGTACAGTAAAAGACACAATTAGAGAATTTGTTACAGTGAAAGTCTCTGTCATGATGTGACATTTATTATAGCGTCATAGTTTAGTACGTATAATTTAATGCTATGACCAGTGTATGTAATTAGGTAGACAGGGCGTAAATCTCCACCTTCCCACCCTCGTTGTGCCCTCCCCACTCCGGTGGCGGGATATCCCATGTCTTCCCTTTGTGTCCACACGGACCCGGTCAAGGGGCAATCACTCCCCTTTTGTTCTTTGCTTCGACACGGACCTAGCCCAGGGAATAGTGGCCACTCCTGGCGTTGTTTTATCCGTCCTTTTGAAGTCCCACCGACATACTCGTAGCTCTATTAAGCGCCTTTATCTAGGTGAAGGTAGGGTAAGGTGATATCGTACAGATAAACCATTAGGTATGTCTGGGGGCGAAAGATTCGCGTGAAGCGATAGGGGAAATGTGGTAAGAGGTGTGACCTGGACGTCTGTAGATAACGGCCTAGGAGACAAGACAAAGGGAATCTGTAGCGTTGGTCAGTTGGTCACACTCCTGAGTTATGGACTGACAGATGACTGGCCGATAAGTGGGCGTGCACATTAGTACTGATTGGACGAGAGGTTGATGACGACATACAAAGGACGGATCTTGACGGCCATTTATATATATGGTGTAGACTTGACTCTAGACTCGCGGACAGTCTCACACAGACACTGTATTCATATATATGGTGTAGACTTGACTCTAGACTCGCGGACAGTCTCACACAGACACTGTATTCATATATATTGTGTAGACTTGACTCTAGACTCGCGGACAGTCTCACACAGACACTGTATTCATATATATGGTGTAGACTTGACTCTAGACTCGCGGACAGTCTCACACAGACACTGTATTCATATATATGGTGTAGACTTGACTCTAGACTCGCGGACAGTCTCACACAGACACTGTATTCATATATATTGTGTAGACTTGACTCTAGACTCGCGGACAGTCTCACACAGACACTGTATTCATATATATTGTGTAGACTTGACTCTAGACTCGCGGACAGTCTCACACAGACACTGTATTCATATATATTGTGTAGACTTGACTCTAGACTCACACAGACACTGTATTCATATATATGGTGTAGACTTGACTCTAGACTCGCGGACAGTCTCACACAGACACACGGGAAGCCATATTAGCTATGACGTGTGACTGATTTCGGATTATTTTAAGACAGTGCTATAATATCTGTGTACTTCGTTATTTCTTAATAATTCATGTTCACTCTTTGGATATTTAACCTATACGTAGACTCTTCAGAATACAGCTGTCGTTTGGATTGATGTGTCTGTTGATTTATATGTTGATATCTACATGTGATTACGGATTAAACGTATGGTATATTCACTTAAAGTTGATAGTCTGTTTTCTTAATTCGTTTGTCATTGGAGTAAATGAGTAATTGTGAGAAGAAGATACTGAATCTGCTTGATAGATAGTACGCAAATAAATATATCGAGCGTTTTCACGGAGAATTGCCTGGTCTAAAACCACTGCCATCGACCTCTAGACCAACGAACCTAGTGAGGTAGGGATCTCAACGTGTGAGCATTACAGTCACGAGAGCATCGTACTGGCCACACTATCCCGCATCATCACAGTCTCACACAAATAGATACTTTGGTACAATAAATGACACAATTAGAGACTTTGTTACAGTGAACAACTCACACAATTAGAGATTTTTGTACAGTGAATGACACAGTTTGAGACTTTGTTACAGTGAAAGTCTCACACAAATAGATACTTTAATACAGTGAATGACACAATTAGAGACTTTGGTACAGTGAACGACTCACACAATTAGAGATTTTGGTACAGTGAATGACACAGTTTGAGACTTTGTTACAGTGAAAGTCTCACACAAATAGATACTTTAATACAGTGAATGGCACAATTAGAGACTTTGGTACAGTGAACAACTCACACAATTAGAGATTTTGGTACAGTGAATGACACAGTTAGAGACTTTGTTACAGTGAAAGTCTCACACAAATAGATACTTTAATACAGTGAACGACACAATTAGAGACTTTGTTACAGCGAACAACTCACACAATTAGAGATTTTGGTACAGTGAATGACACAGTTAGAGACTTTGTTCCAGTGAACAACTCACACAATTAGAGATTTTGGTACAGTGAATGACAGTGTTAGAGACTTTGTTACAGTGAACGACTCACACAAATAGATACTTTAATACAGTGAATGACACAATTAGAGACTTTGTTGCAGTGAATGACTCACACAATTAGTGACCTTGGTACAGTGAACGACTCACACAATTAGAGACTTTGGTACAGTGAATGACTCAGACAATTAGAGACTTTAGTACAGTGAACGACTCACACAATTAGAGACTTTGGTACAGTGAATGACTCACACAATTAGAGACCTTGGTACAGTGAATGACTCACACAATTAGAGACCTTGGTACAGTGAATGACTCACACAATTAGAGACCTTGGTACAGTGAATGACTCACACAATTAGAGACTTTGGTACAGTGAATGACTCACACAATTAGAGACTTTGGTACAGTGAATGACTCACACAATTAGAGACTTTTGTGCAGTGAATGACTCACACAATTAGAGACTTTGGTACAGTGAATGACTCACACAATTAGAGACTTTGGTGCAGTGAATGACTCACACAATTAGAGACCTTGGTACAGTGAATGACTCACATAATTAGAGACCTTGGTACAGTGAACGACTCACACAATTAGAGACCTTGGTACAGTGAACGACTCACACAATTAGAGACCTTGATACAGTGAACGACTCACACAATTAGAGACCTTGGTACAGTGAACGACTCACACAATTAGAGACCTTGGTACAGTGAATGACTCACACAATTAGAGACTTTGGTACAGTATATGACTCACACAATTAGAGACTTTGGTACAGTGAATGACTCACACAATTAGAGACTTTGGTACAGTGAATGACTCCCACAATTAGAGACTTTGGTGCAGTGAATGACTCACACAATTAGAGACCTTGGTACAGTGAATGACTCACATAATTAGAGACCTTGGTACAGTGAATGACTCACACAATTAGAGACCTTGGTACAGTGAACGACTCACACAATTAGAGACCTTGGTACAGTGAACGACTTACACAATTAGAGACCTTGGTACAGTGAATGACTCACACAATTAGAGACCTTGGTACCGTGAATGACTCACACAATTAGAGACCTTGGTACAGTGAATGACTCACACAATTAGAGACCTTGGTACAGTGAATGACTCACACAATTAGAGACTTTGGTACAGTATATGACTCACACAATTAGAGACTTTGGTACAGTGAATGACTCACACAATTAGAGACTTTGGTACAGTGAATGACTCACACAATTAGAGACTTTGGTGCAGTGAATGACTCACACAATTAGAGACCTTGGTACAGTGAATGACTCACATAATTAGAGACCTTGGTACAGTGAATGACTCACACAATTAGAGACCTTGGTACAGTGAACGACTCACACAATTAGAGACCTTGGTACAGTGAACGACTTACACAATTAGAGACCTTGGTACAGTGAATGACTCACACAATTAGAGACCTTGGTACCGTGAATGACTCACACAATTAGAGACCTTGGTACAGTGAATGACTCACACAATTAGAGACCTTGGTACAGTGTATGACTCACACAATTAGAGACCTTGGTACAGTGAATGACTGAAATCCCTGATTTTTTTTTCTAGTGTAGCTCAGCCTTTAGAGTTTTTATTAAATCTGACGTTTTTGGAGTTATACAATTTATTCGAGAAATCTTATTGCACTTTTATTCTTGGATTATGATGACACGTCACATTGGCATTTATATGAGTATATGTGTTTTTAAATGTGTGCATATTATTGTGTATCTATGTTTATTTGTGTTTATTTGTGTATATACAAGTGTGTGTGTAACGATGAAATGTACAAACTGATTCAACTTACTGTTGACAAAGCTTGGGATGTGAAACAAGTCTAGAAATAAAGTCGTCAAGTCCTTCTCTTCTATGCTGGATAAACTCAGGGTCAAGGTTACCAAAAATCTTTTTTCCAGGCAGTTTAAGATTAGCCTCAGGGTAGATTTTTTTTATCTGAAACAGAGACACATCAGTTAGCCTTTGACATTATATGTATGAGTCATAGTGTTATAAAACAACTATCTTTACATTAATGAGTCATTGTGTTATACAATAACTATCTTAACATTCACGAGTTATTGTGTTATAAAATAACTATCTTTACATTCACGAGTCAATGTGTTATACAATAACTATCTTTTTATTCATGAGTCATTGTGTTATACAATAACTATCCTTACATTCATGAGTCATTGTGTTATACAATAACTATCTTTACATTCACAAGTAATTGTGTTTTTAAAAAAACTAAATTTACATTTATGAGTCATTGTGTTATACAATAACTATCTTTACATTCACAAGTCATTGTGTTTAAAAAAAACTATATTTACATTTATGAGTCATTGTGTTATACAATAACTATCTTTACATTCACAAGTCATTGTGTTTAAAGAAAAACTCTATTTACATTCACGAGTCATTGTGTTATACAATAACTATCTTTGCATTCATGAGTCATTGTGTTATACAATTACTATCTTTACATTCAAAAGTCATTGTGTTATAAAATAACTATCTTTACATTCATGAGTCATTGTGTTATACAATAAATATCTTTACATTCATGAGTCATTGTGTTATACAATAACTATCTTTACATGCATTAGTCATTGTGTTATAAAAGAACTATCTTTACATTCACGAGTCAGTGTGTTATACAATAACTATCTTTACATCCAGGAGTCATTGTGTTATACAATAACTATCTTTATAGTCATGAGTCATTGTGTTATACAATAACTATCCTTACATTCATGAGTCATTGTGTTATACAATAACTATCTTTACATTCACAAGTCATTGTGTTTTTAAAAAAACTAAATTTACATTTATGAGTCATTGTGTTATACAATAACTATCTTTACATTCACAAGTCATTGTGTTTAAAAAAAACTATATTTACATTTATGAGTCATTGTGTTATACAATAACTATCTTTACATTCACAAGTCATTGTGTTTAAAGAAAAACTCTATTTACATTCACGAGTCATTGTGTTATACAATAACTATCTTTACATTCATAAGTCATTGTGTTATACAATTACTATCTTTACATTCAAAAGTCATTGTGTTATAAAATAACTATCTTAACATTCATGAGTCATTGTGTTATACAATAAATATCTTTACATTCATGAGTCATTGTGTTATACAATAACTATCTTTACATGCATTAGTCATTGTGTTATAAAAGAACTATCTTTACATTCACGAGTCAGTGTGTTATACAATAACTATCTTTACATCCAGGAGTCATTGTGTTATACAATAACTATCTTTATAGTCATGAGTCATTGTGTTATACAATAACTATCCTTACATTCATGAGTCATTCTGTTATACAATAACTATCTTTACATTCACAAGTCATTGTGTTTAAAAAAAAACTATATTTACATTTATGAGTCATTGTGTTATACAATAACTATCTTTACATTCACAAGTCATTGTGTTTAAAAAAAACTATATTTACATTTATGAGTCATTGTGTTATACAATAACTATCTTTACATTCACAAGTCATTGTGTTTAAAGAAAAACTCTATTTACATTCACGAGTCATTGTGTTATACAATAACTATCTTTACATTCATGAGTCATTGTGTTATACAATTACTAGCTTTACATTCAAAAGTCATTGTGTTATAAAATAACTATCTTTACATTCATGAGTCATTGTGTTATACAATAAATATCTTTACATTCATGAGTCATTGTGTTATACAATAACTATCTTTACATTCATGATTCATTGTGTTATACAATAACTATCTTTACATTCGTGAGTCATTGTGTCATAAAATAACTATCTTTACATTCATGAGTCATTGTTTTATAAAAAAAAACAATCTTTACATTCATGGGTCATTGTGCTATACAATAACTATCTCTACATTCATGAGTCATTGTGTTACACAATAACTATCTTTATATTCATGGGTCATTGTGTTATAAAAAAACTATCTTTACATTCATGCGTCATTGTGTTATACAATAACTCTATTTACATTCATGAGTCATTGTGTTATACAATAACTATCTTTACATGCGTGAGTCATTGTGTTATACAATAACTATCTTAACATTC
The DNA here is from genome assembly GCA_949126835.1 of Anisus vortex. Classification (NCBI taxonomy): domain Eukaryota; kingdom Metazoa; phylum Mollusca; class Gastropoda; family Planorbidae; genus Anisus; species Anisus vortex. Next base: position 32,786,058 of record OX421493.1, read on the forward strand.
ACGAGTTATTGTGTTATAAAATAACTATCTTTACATTCACGAGTCATTGTGTTATACAATAACTATCTTTATATTCATGAGTCATTGTGTTATACAATAACACTATTTACATTCACTAGTCATTGTGTTTTAAAAAAAAACTATATTTACATTTATGAGTCATTGTGTTATACAATAACTATCTTTACATTCACAAGTCATTGTGTTATACAATAACTATCTTTACATTCACAAGTCATTGTGTTATACAATAACTATCTTTACATTCATGTGTCATTGTGTTATACAATAACTATCTTTACATTCACGAGTCATTGTGTTATACAATAACTATATTTAAATTCATGAGTCATTGTGTTATACAATAACACTATTTACATTCACTAGTCATTGTGTTTAAAAAAAACTATATTTACATTTATGAGTCATTGTGTTATACAATAACTATCTTTGCATTCACAAGTCATTGTGTTATAAAATGACTATCTTTACATTCACGAGTCAGTGTGTTATACAATAAATATCTTTACATTCATGGGTCATTGTGTTATACAATAACTATCTTTACATGCATTAGTCATTGTGTTATAAAAGAACTATCTTTACATTCACGAGTCAGTGTGTTATACAATAACTATCTTTACATCGAGGAGTCATTGTGTTATACAATAACTCTATTTACATTCATGAGTCATTGTGTTATACAATAACTATCTTTACATTCGTGAGTCATTGTGTCATAAAATAACTATCTTTACATTCATGAGTCATTGTTTTATTCATGAGTCATTGTTTTATAAAAAAACAATCTTTACATTCATGGGTCATTGTGTGATACAATAACACTATTTACATTCATGAGTCATTGTGTTATAGGCCTACAATAACTATCTTTACATTCACGAGTCATTATGTTATACAATAACTATCTTTACATTCATGAGTCATTGTGTTATACAATAACTATCTTTACATTCACGAGTCATTGAAAATCTCTATGTATCGTATAGGCTTCTAATATCAGTAATCACTAATAATAAAAGAATATAAAGACACGATTTAATCACTGTTTACTACTTTACTATCATCTACGTGGAAACAGATTAAAGTTAAATGACGGTTCATGTGGCACCGCGTTCGGCTGGCGCAACGAATGTCCTGGGTTCGAATCCTGGTGCAGGCTATGATTTTTTCCCGGGTTTGGAGGGTGTCCCTGAGTCTACCCAGCTCTGATGGGTACGTGACCTTAGTTGGGTATAGTAAAGGCGGCTGTGTATAGTGCTGGCCACACAAGCACCTAGTATGCCGCGGCCACAGAAACTAGTGAAACGCAGCTTCACTGGACCTGTGGATCAATTTGGTTAGTAGGGTACTTTACTACTTTTAAAATATTACGGTTCATTTTAGAAACCGTTTTTATATATTTTATAACGAGCATTAAAGGGGCGTTACTGTGTTTGTTACTGTTAAAACAATCTACTGCGCAGTGACTCCGCCTTGATGACAAAAAACAAACAAACATGTGTTTTATTTTTATGTTAATTTCTTTTTTGTTTATCGTAATTGCGCATGTAAAATTCACCATACCGCTGGTGCCTATGCTAAATGAAAGACAAAACCATAAAAGTGCATTTGTATTACTTCTCTCGATTTGTATAGTTATAACCCTCGTTCTACTTGATATATAATTTTTTATTTATAGATAAAAATGAGAGTATTAATTCTATTTGTAATAGTGTGAGTGATAATAAAACTGTTTCAAAGATTTCTTCGTCTATTAGAAAGTTTATTAATAACTTATACAATATACATAGAAAATAAAATGAATGGTTGGCGTGTTGACATTTTTACTACAGGCATACCTATAAATATATGTATAAAATGTGTACATAATGATATATCGTAAATGATATGAAATAGATATGTATAATATTCAATATTTATATAGATCTATAGTCTAGAACTAATCTATTAAACTGCTTCTATTGTTGGTTTTCTAAAGTGCACAGTCAACTATTGAGATAAATATACAATTCAAACCTTACTTTCTAAATGCGTTATAAAGATATTAAAATAACCTTTAATATATACACATTGGAATAAATACTCTAATATAAGCTTATACACATTTAAAATAAACTCGAGTAAATACACATTAACGTCTACCAAAACCGTTAATTATAATTTACACAGTTTAATTAGAACGCCCAAATAAACATTTACTAAATTATTTAATGTGGGTACATTTTAATTAGAACGTCCAAATAAACATTTACTAAATTATTTAATGTGGGTACATTTTAATTAGAACGTCCAAATAAACATTTACTAAATTATTTAATGTGGGTACAGTTTAATTAGAACGTCCAAAAAAACATCTACTAAATTATTTAATGTGGGTACATTTTAATGTATAGAATAGAAAATATCTCGGCAAATTCGAAATTTTATATTTTAATTTCTATATAAACCAAGACATTTTTTTTAAAGAGCGAAACTTATATAGGCTAAATACCAATCATCCTAATAGACAAACATGCATAGGACACTTGCAGGCAAGAGTTTGTTGAGAAAATGAATTTATCTAAAAGACGTAGGCCTACCAATTCGTTCAATATAATATTCTATTTCACCAAAAGTAAAACTAACCTTTACAGACAGTGAAGTAGGCTTTCTATAGTTCACTCAACACATTTAAATGTCTAGCAAATAGCAGACTGTGTGAAGGAGATATACATACACACACACAGACATACAGACATACACACATACATTCAGACACATTGACAGGAGGTCAAGCTGCTCCCTTTTTTTTCCCAATTTCACAGACCGGAGGGGGGGGGGTACAAAAGGTCAACTGACGTAGCGTTGATGTGACCAACAAATGTTTCTATCTATATGACATCTCGCTTGACATCATTACAGGTATAGATCTGTCACAAGCATTACAAGCATTAGCCTCTATGATGACAAACTCTGACATTATTTCTATCGTTAGATAAAACGTTGACATTATCTATAAAATGAGATTACATTTTGTCCAAAGATGAGCAGGAAAAAAAATGGCATTGAATTGATATTATTATAACACATTTTAAAATTCATTAAGGTTGTACATTTCTATGACAATATACATAGTTTTAAATTTCTATGACAATATACAGAGTTCTAACTTTCTATGACAATACACAGAGTTCTAAATTTCTATGACAATATACAGAGTTCTAAATTTCTATGACAATACACAGAGTTCTAAATTTCTATGACAATATACAGAGTTCTAAATTTCTATGACAATACACAGAGTTCTAAATTTCTATGACAATATAAGGAGCTATAAATTTCTATGACAATATAAGGAGCTCTTTCTTCTTTCTATGACTAAATACAGAGTTCTAAATTTCTATGACAATACACAGAGTTCTAAATTTCTATGACAATACACAGAGTTCTAAATTTCTATGACAATACACAGAGTTCTAAATTTCTATGACAATACACATAGTTCTAAATTTCTATGACAATACGCAGAGTTCTAAATTTCTAAAAACATATAAGGAGCTCTAGCTTTTGATGACAATATAAAGAGCTATATCTTTATATGACAATATATAGTGCTGTATCAGAGATTGAATTAGCCCTCCTGCCAACAGATGAAATATCCCTAGGTCGGGAAGATAAAATATGGATCCTTTTTTAAAAAAAAAACATATACTAAATATCTAAAGTAAACGGAAATAATCTTCTGCATAGAAAGACCGTCTGACAAGTGGAGAAAGAAACGGGGAAAAACATAAATACATACAAAAATACAGAACATAATCGAATCAGTGAAATTTAATGACAAATCGAGAAGACAAAAAACTTTAGAGCGAATTCAAAAGAAATACAATACGCATAATATAATGAACTATTAGTTAACTATTATAGATCAATTTTATAAAAGCTGATAATTTTCTCAATCTAATAAATAACAGTTAACAACTTACTAAATATTACAACTTTTTATTTTGTAAAGTATTCTTTTAAAAGAAAAAGCCATTTATTAATGAAATGAACTTATAAGTTTATCGACACCCAACTCCGAGTATCACAACATTGACTCTATTACGCACTGGTCTATGAATGATGTTTTAGTTTGTTTAAAGTTCAACACACAGTTGATTGCGCATGTCAGACAGCTGAAAATGTAATGGTTTGTATGACCTTTCTTTGGACAACAAGGTCAGTGTGCAGCGAGATCAAAACGAAAAGTTTTCCAGGTACATTGTAGTGTTGGTGTAGACCTTCATCTACAGGTACATTGTAGTGTTGGTGTAGACCTTCATCTACAGGTACATTGTAGTGTTGGTGTAGACCTTCATCTACAGGTACATTGTAGTGTTGGTGTAGACCTTCATCTACAGGTACATTGTAGTGTTGGTGTAGACCTTCATCTACAGGTACATTGTAGTGTTGGTGTAGACCTTCATCTACAGGTACATTGTAGTGTTGGTGTAGACCTTCATCTACAGGTACATTGTAGTGTTGGTGTAGACCTTCATCTACAGGTACATTGTAGTGTTGGTGTAGACCTTCATCTACAGGTACATTGTAGTGTTGGTGTAGACCTTCATCTACAGGTACATTGTAGTGTTGGTGTAGACCTTCATCTACAGGTACATTGTAGTGTTGGTGTAGACCTTCATCTACAGGTGCATTGTAGTGTTGGTGTAGACCTTCATCTACAGGTGCATTGTAGTGTTGGTGTAGACCTTCATCTACAGGTGCATTGTAGTGTTGGTGTAGACCTTCATCTACAGGTACATTGTAGTGTTGGTGTAGACCTTCATCTACAGGTACATTGTAGTGTTGGTGTAGACCTTCATCTACAGGTACATTGTAGTGTTGGTGTAGACCTTCATCTACAGGTACATTGTAGTGTTGGTGTAGACCTTCATCTACAGGTACATTGTAGTGTTGGTGTAGACCTTCATCTACAGGTACATTGTAGTGTTGGTGTAGACCTTCATCTACAGGTACATTGGAGTGTTGGTGTAGACCTTCATCTACAGGTACATTGGAGTGTTGGTGTAGACCTTCATCTACAGGTACATTGTAGTGTTGGTGTAGACCTTCATCTACAGGTACATTGTAGTGTTGGTGTAGACCTTCATCTACAGGTACATTGTAGTGTTGGTGTAGACCTTCATCTACAGGTACATTGTAGTGTTGGTGTAGACCTTCATCTACAGGTACATTGTAGTGTTGGTGTAGACCTTCATCTACAGGTACATTGTAGTGTTGGTGTAGACCTTCATCTACAGGTACATTGTAGTGTTGGTGTAGACCTTCATCTACAGGTACATTGTAGTGTTGGTGTAGACCTTCATCTACAGGTACATTGTAGTGTTGGTGTAGACCTTCATCTACAGGTACATTGTTGTGTTGGTGTAGACCTTCATCTACAGGTACATTGTAGTGTTGGTGTAGACCTTCATCTACAGGTACATTGTAGTGTTGGTGTAGACCTTCATCTACAGGTACATTGTAGTGTTGGTGTAGACCTTCATCTACAGGTGCATTGTAGTGTTGGTGTAGACCTTCATCTACAGGTGCATTGTAATGTTGGTGTAGACCTTCATCTACAGGTGCATTGTAGTGTTGGTGTAGACCTTCATCTACAGGTGCATTGTAGTGTTGGTGTAGACCTTCATCTACAGGTGCATTGTAGTGTTGGTGTAGACCTTCATCTACAGGTGCATTGTAGTGTTGGTGTAGACCTTCATCTACAGGTACATTGTAGTGTTGGTGTAGACCTTCATCTACAGGTACATTGTAGTGTTGGTGTAGACCTTCATCTACAGGTACATTGTAGTGTTGGTGTAGACCTTCATCTACAGGTACATTGTAGTGTTGGTGTAGACCTTCATCTACAGGTACATTGTAGTGTTGGTGTAGACCTTCATCTACAGGTACATTGTAGTGTTGGTGTAGACCTTCATCTACAGGTACATTGGAGTGTTGGTGTAGACCTTCATCTACAGGTACATTGTAGTGTTGGTTTAGACCTTCATCTACAGGTACATTGTAGTGTTGGTGTAGACCTTCATCTACAGGTACATTGGAGTGTTGGTGTAGACCTTCATCTACAGGTACATTGTAGTGTTGGTGTAGACCTTCATCTACAGGTACATTGTAGTGTTGGTGTAGACCTTCATCTACAGGTACATTGTAGTGTTGATTTAGACCTTCATCTACAGGTACATTGTAGTGTTGGTGTAGACCTTCATCTACAGGTACATTGTAGTGTTGGTGTAGACCTTCATCTACAGGTACATTGTAGTGTTGGTGTAGACCTTCATCTACAGGTACATTGTAGTGTTGGTGTAGACCTTCATCTACAGGTACATTGTAGTGTTGGTGTAGACCTTCATCTACAGGTACATTGGAGTGTTGGTGTAGACCTTCATCTACAGGTACATTGGAGTGTTGGTGTAGACCTTCATCTACAGGTACATTGTAGTGTTGGTGTAGACCTTCATCTACAGGTACATTGTAGTGTTGGTGTAGACCTTCATCTACAGGTACATTGTATTGTTGGTGTAGACCTTCATCTACAGGTACATTGTAGTGTTGGTGTAGACCTTCATCTACAGGTACATTGTAGTGTTGGTGTAGACCTTCATCTACAGGTACATTGTAGTGTTGGTGTAGACCTTCATCTACAGGTACATTGTAGTGTTGGTGTAGACCTTCATCTACAGGTACATTGTAGTGTTGGTGTAGACCTTCATCTACAGGTACATTGTAGTGTTGGTGTAGACCTTCATCTACAGGTACATTGGAGTGTTGGTGTAGACCTTCATCTACAGGTACATTGGAGTGTTGGTGTAGACCTTCATCTACAGGTACATTGTAGTGTTGGTGTAGACCTTCATCTACAGGTACATTGTAGTGTTGGTGTAGACCTTCATCTACAGGTACATTGTATTGTTGGTGTAGACCTTCATCTACAGGTACATTGTAGTGTTGGTGTAGACCTTCATCTACAGGTACATTGTAGTGTTGGTGTAGACCTTCATCTACAGGTACATTGTAGTGTTGGTGTAGACCTTCATCTACAGGTACATTGTAGTGTTGGTGTAGACCTTCATCTACAGGTACATTGTAGTGTTGGTGTAGACCTTCATCTACAGGTACATTGTAGTGTTGGTGTAGACCTTCATCTACAGGTACATTGTAGTGTTGGTGTAGACCTTCATCTACAGGTACATTGTAGTGTTGGTGTAGACCTTCATCTACAGGTACATTGTAGTGTTGGTGTAGACCTTCATCTACAGGTACATTGTAGTGTTGGTGTAGACCTTCATCTACAGGTACATTGTAGTGTTGGTGTAGACCTTCATCTACAGGTACATTGTAGTGTTGGTGTAGACCTTCATCTACAGGTACATTGTAGTGTTGGTGTAGACCTTCATCTACAGGTACATTGTAGTGTTGGTGTAGACCTTCATCTACAGGTACATTGTAGTGTTGGTGTAGACCTTCATCTACAGGTACATTTTAGTGTTGGTGTAGACCTTCATCTACAGGTACATTGTAGTGTTGGTGTAGACCTTCATCTACAGGTACATTGTAGTGTTGGTGTAGACCTTCATCTACAGGTACATTGTAGTGTTGGTGTAGACCTTCATCTACAGGTACATTGTAGTGTTGGTTTAGACCTTCATCTACAGGTACATTGTAGTGTTGGTGTAGACCTTCATCTACAGGTACATTGTAGTGTTGGTGTAGACCTTCATCTACAGGTACATTGTAGTGTTGGTGTAGACCTTCATCTACAGGTACATTGTAGTGTTGGTGTAGACCTTCATCTACAGGCACATTGTAGTGTTGGTGTAGACCTTCATCTACAGGCACATTGTAGTGTTGGTGTAGACCTTCATCTACAGGCACATTGTAGTGTTGGTGTAGACCTTCATCTACAGGCACATTGTAGTGTTGGTGTAGACCTTCATCTACAGGCACATTGTAGTGTTGGTGTAGACCTTCATCTACAGGCACATTGTAGTGTTGGTGTAGACCTTCATCTACAGGCACATTGTAGTGTTGGTGTAGACCTTCATCTACAGGCACATTGTAGTGTTGGTGTAGACCTTCATCTACAGGCACATTGTAGTGTTGGTGTAGACCTTCATCTACAGGTACATTGTAGTGTTGGTGTAGACCTTCATCTACAGGTACATTGTAGTGTTGGTGTAGACCTTCATCTACAGGTACATTGTAGTGTTGGTGTAGACCTTCATCTACAGGTACATTGTAGTGTTGGTGTAGACCTTCATCTACAGGTACATTGTAGTGTTGGTGTAGACCTTCATCTACAGGTACATTGTAGTGTTGGTGTAGACCTTCATCTACAGGTACATTGTAGTGTTGGTGTAGACCTTGATCTACAGGTACATTGTAGTGTTGGTGTAGACCTTCATCTACAGGTACATTGTAGTGTTGGTGTAGACCTTCATCTACAGGTACATTGTAGTGTTGGTGTAGACCTTCATCTACAGGTACATTGTAGTGTTGGTGTAGACCTTCATCTACAGGTACATTGTAGTGTTGGTTTAGACCTTCATCTACAGGTACATTGTAGTGTTGGTGTAGACCTTCATCTACAGGTACATTGTAGTGTTGGTGTAGACCTTCATCTACAGGTACATTGTAGTGTTGGTGTAGACCTTCATCTACAGGCACATTGTAGTGTTGGTGTAGACCTTCATCTACAGGCACATTGTAGTGTTGGTGTAGACCTTCATCTACAGGCACATTGTAGTGTTGGTGTAGACCTTCATCTACAGGCACATTGTAGTGTTGGTGTAGACCTTCATCTACAGGCACATTGTAGTGTTGGTGTAGACCTTCATCTACAGGTACATTGTAGTGTTGGTGTAGACCTTCATCTACAGGTACATTGTAGTGTTGGTGTAGACCTTCATCTACAGGTACATTGTAGTGTTGGTTTAGACCTTCATCTACAGGTACATTGTAGTGTTGGTGTAGACCTTCATCTACAGGTACATTGTAGTGTTGGTGTAGACCTTCATCTACAGGTACATTGTAGTGTTGGTGTAGACCTTCATCTACAGGCACATTGTAGTGTTGGTGTAGACCTTCATCTACAGGCACATTGTAGTGTTGGTGTAGACCTTCATCTACAGGCACATTGTAGTGTTGGTGTAGACCTTCATCTACAGGCACATTGTAGTGTTGGTGTAGACCTTCATCTACAGGCACATTGTAGTGTTGGTGTAGACCTTCATCTACAGGCACATTGTAGTGTTGGTGTAGACCTTCATCTACAGGTACATTGTAGTGTTGGTGTAGACCTTCATCTACAGGTACATTGTAGTGTTGGTGTAGACCTTCATCTACAGGTACATTGTAGTGTTGGTGTAGACCTTCATCTACAGGTACATTGTAGTGTTGGTGTAGACCTTCATCTACATGTACATTGTAGTGTTGGTGTAGACCTTCGTCTACAGGTACATTGTAGTGTTGGTGTAGACCTTCGTCTACAGGTACATTGTAGTGTTGGTGTAGACCTTCATCTACAGGTACATTGTAGTGTTGGTTTAGACCTTCATCTACAGGTACATTGTAGTGTTGGTGTAGACCTTCATCTACAGGTACATTGTAGTGTTGGTGTAGACCTTCATCTACAGGTACATTGTAGTGTTGGTGTAGACTATCATCTACAGGTACATTGTATTGTTGATTTAGACCTTCATCTACAATCTACAGGTACATTGGAGTGTTGAAGTAGACCGTCACATGACTAAGGCGAGGTGATACGCAGTGGGGCTCAAAAGAAGTTGACTTTTAAAATATGGTTTAACAAGAAATTGTTCTAATTATTAGCATATGTTATAATTATCTTGAAGAACACTGGATTTCAACTACAAGAACCTTCATGGTTCACTAATTAAATATACTTTTTCGTTTTCCTCTGACTATATTGAATAAATATGTTTATGGGGTCCTCCCTTCAGTTCTTGGAGTAAACATATTCACTCAGTAATATATATTTTATTATCATGTGATAAGTAAAGGATGTATTGTCTACTGATATCGTATTTTGTGAAATAGCTTTGGCCAATTTAATAAGACAGGAACATACACCATCATTTTTGAAAGAGCTTTGGCCAATCAAAAAAGACAGGAACATAAACCATCAATTTTGAAAGAGCTTTTGCCAATTTAATAAGACAGGAACATACACCATCAATTTTGAAAGAGCTTTGGCCAATTTAATAAGAAAGGAAGATAAACCATCAATTTTGAAAGAGCTTTGGCAGTTTGCCTGTTATAAGCCATAGCTCGATTGGCGTAGAGCTAAGCGCCAGGGGTCGTCCCAGGCGGTGGGAGGGATAGCCATGTCTCACTGAGCATCTACCGCCCGCCTTAAGCTGGGCAGCTCCCAGTCAATAAGGTGATGTTCCGCCATGGCTTGCCTGCCCCATTGGGTGCATGGGGATCAGAGTGATCAACTTAACAAGCGAGCTATAATCCAAGCACCAGTAAAAGAATAAAAAAGAAGTTTCCAGCACTTCGATTTTCAAGCTGGAATGTCCGAACCCTGTGCCCTGGAATCCACAATGACCTACCATTAACAGAAGATATGGGGAAAACTGTAATCATATATATAGGAAGTGTCTATTTGTAGTTGAATAAAATATAGCTTACTAAATCTAGAAACACTAGAGGAAGAAAGGACAAAGAGCAAAGTAGTAACAATTCAGTAAGCATCAAATAGAGTAGAAGTTTGAGGAAATGGTGCAATCTTACCTTCTCGTAAAGTGAATGAAATTCATTATATCGTCTGAAGATAAACCAGGACCTGCCTTCACAATTAACAATTACCTTGTACACCTGTAATGTAAATGTGGAAATAATATTTGAGTAGGTAAGCTCAACTATCTTTCACTATACAATTACTTTTCTATACAAATGGATGAAACCAAGATAAAGGAATAACAGTAGCAACAGACTATCTTATTGAATAGGAATTCTTAATTTTTGCTATTAGTACTATACAACAAATTATAGCAGAAATTATGGGATGTAGCACGGAGTACAATGGCTGCCAAAACCACACTTAACTTAATAGAGTAGTGTTTTTACGAGACAGGTGTGTAGTATGGTATATAAAGGAATGTATATGTGTATTTGTATAGATGTATATTATGTGTTTTATATACATTAATGTGTACATTTATATAACTGAATGTGTGTTTTGTATGTATATGTAAATGTATTTGTGTATATTGTTACGAATATCGGTCATAAATGAATGACGTAGTAAGGCATTGACCTCTTAACAAGTGCGTATCAGAGTCCAAGGCGACCAAGGTTTGACCTTTGTGCCCTGAGGGCAGTTTAAATAAAATAATTCGTCCAACCCCGTGGAAATTGGAGGATAATTCTGGATTTTATAGAGAAAGAGGTTAAAATGCGTATTAAGACCCTGTAGAATCTTCGATGATAGTTTTCTTTGTAAAGTCCCCACCTCCTTAAAGTTAGTTCAGTTCGGAAGTTTGTCGAGTGAAGTCGCTATATTGATTTGTATATTATATGCCATTTTATTGAAACTTATGTTCATCAGTTGATGAAGTGTATTGATCGTTTATATTGAGTCTACAATTTAAATAAAATTGTTTATTCAACAACTGGAGTTGTTTGATCTATCATTGTTGAGAAAGGTGTTGAAGATAATTATCACGAATATAACTACATTACTGCATAGACCTGCCAGTCAAGGAACCCCTAGCTTGGGCTACAGATTAGCAGAATCTAGAGACTTCTAATAAAGATACAACTATATGCATTGAATCCGATTTAACGAGTCGTAATAGTAGTCATCATAAAGAGGACCATAACAATTTGCGGGCTTGCGTCCGATATAGTTGTATAGTGAAGCATATATTCAAGTTGTGTTGTGTTGTGTGTAAAGCAGTGACCTACTGAGCAAGTCTAATAACGCTGAAGTTATTCTTCCGATTGGAAAAACGTAAGTTGGAAAAATTTACTATTTTAAAAATCTCTTAACTAAAGAATGGAATTTATTGAAAATCCAGAAGAAGAAGTTTTGAAAACTTTATCAATAAAGAAGTTAAAAGAGATCGCTGAGATCTTGAAGATAGAAGTTACTGAAACTACACCATCCAGAATTGTGTTGACACAGCAGATAAAAGATGTGTTGATTGCGAGTGGAAAAATGAAAGTAGAATCAAGCGCGGAGGGATATCAAGTTGAAGGTCAGATGTCTGAACAGTTGCGATTTCAGCTAGAAATGAAAAGGATGGAAATGGAAGATAAACGAGAAGAAAAACGGCTTGAGATGGAAGAAAAACGTCTTGATCGTGAGATAGAACAAAAACGTCTTGAGATGGAAGATAAGAAAAGTCAACGAGAAAGTCAGGAAAGAATAGAACTGGCGAAGATAGGCGCTACTAAAAAAGAATCTCATAATGATGTAGAGATGGCCAGATGGAAAAAGCTAGTCCCTACCTACATTGATAAGGAAAGTGAAATAGCTAATTTCTTCCAGACCTTTGAAATTTCTTGCAGAGATTTTAAGTTCCCAGAAGATAAATGGGGAATATTAGTCAGAACAGCTTTTACTCAGGGAAGGGCAAGAGATTGTGTTCTATTGTTAAAAGAGGAGCATTTAAATGATTATGAAGTCATTAAAGTAATTTAAAGACACTGTACTTAAAGCCTATAACCAGATACCTGAAAGTTATCGGAAAAGGTTCCGTCAGTACACAATGTCCCCTTACCAAACACACTTAGACTTCCTTCGAGCAGAAGAAAAGTTAATGGATCAGTGGATAAAATCCAGAAATATCTCCACATTAAAAGAAATGAAAGATATCATTCTTTTAGAAGATTTTATTAACAAAGTGAGGCCGGATGTAAGAATGTATTTATCCGAGCGTGACATCACTGACCCACATAAAGCTGCTGATTTAGCGGAACAATATACACTGTGTCATAGAACAGCTGGTGAAAAGAATTTTAATAGATCACAACGGCAAGCAGAAAACACACAACAACAACATCGTGAAAAAGAGCATTTTGTGAAACAAAATGATGTTAATAAGAAACCTGTCAACAAAAACGTCCAATGTACTTTTTGTAAAAGAGTAGGACATAGCATTGAAGACTGTTGGAGTATAAGGAAAGAAAAAGGACCTAATAAAGTGGTAATGTGCGTCAGACATGCACCAATACAAAATGTACAAGAAAGCGAAGATACAAAAGAACTGAATTCGAAGAAAGATTCTTCCAAACCAGAAACACTGAGGGTGGATTTGCCTGAGAGCAAAAGTCAGAAGGTAGAGAAATCTACAACTGAAGACAATGAGGATAAATATCCTGATTATAAATACAGAATGGCTACTATTGGATTGATTGTCCAGGTCCACAGAGACGAAAAAGTAGACCAAAGTATTTTTGACTCGGAAAAGAGTCTGAAGTCATCGAAAGATGAAAAAACACCCGAAAGTCATGGTCAAGGGAAGAATAAAATTGACACAGAGACCCTGTGCAGTTTTCAACCGTTCATTAGTGAAGGTTGTGTGGCCTTACAAAAGGAAGGACCACTGAAGTCCGTAAAAATATTACGAGACACAGGAGCATCATTAACCCTGCTGCTTAAAGATGTATTACCATTGAATGATAATACATTGACAGGACAGACTGTCCTATTGAGAGGTTTTGAATGGAAAGAAGAAATACCTCTACATAGGATATACCTCGCATCTGACTTGGTGACAGGATATGTGACAGTTGGAGTAATATCAAAACTTCCTGTTGAGGGCATATCCGTTATCCTAGCAAATGATTTGGCGAAAGGGAGGGTGAGACCTGAACTTATTGTGAAGGAAAATCCAGGCCCTAGTCCTATTGTGGAGACAGGAAAAGAAAAAGAACTTTATCCTGTAGGTGATGTCATAAAGGGTATGACACCACAGAAAAAGAAAGAAGAAATTCTCTCACAAGAAAAGAAAAAGAAAGAAGAAATTCTCCCACGAGAGAAGAAAGAGGAAGAAGAAGTGGAACTTGATACTACTATTTTCTCCAAGATTGAAGATTGTCCGAAAGGAAATGATCAATCAAAGAAGTCATCGCAAAATGAATTGATTGCTGAGCAGAAAGTAGACCCAGAGTTGCTACAGTTACATGAGAAAGCTGTCGACGAGGAAGAAACTCCTACTAATGATGTCTATGAACATATAGACCACAGCATGAACAAACAACAATGCAAACCTGCAGTTGCCGGTACAGATGAAGATTTGAGGAGCATCACTGAAGAAACGAGTGCGGAGAGCTGGACCGAAACTACCAAAAGCTATGGGTTACCACAATCCATACCGACAGATCGAGGGACCAACTTCGCCTCGGAACTCTTCAATCCAGTCCTAAAGAACTTATGCCTGGAGCAGGAGATGTCAACTGAATCCTATCAGGAAAGTCGAGGAGCCTATGGACCAATCTTTGGACCCACTGTCCGAGGACCACTCAAACTACTTCAAGAGGAATGGCAGACCGAATTGGATCTCCTTGGGCTGATCAAGTACCTAGATAAGTACATAAAATTTTTGTCTGACATAACTGTGTTTGTTAGAAAAAAACTGTACACTGCTCACATGCAGATGCCATTGTTGTGTGATGAAAGAAAGGCAAAAATATTATATCATTTGAAAATGATAAAGCCTTACCTTCTGAAAACAATTGGAATAAGCTTGATGTTGTTAACATTGTTACTCTTATTTGTAAAATTTATGCCTGGAGTACAGGATGAATTGAATGACAGATTCACTGATAGTTAGTTACCAAACTTACTATTTTAAAACTAAATCCCTTACTTGTGATGAAAAAGGACTGAGTAAAAGTATTGTTAGAGTAGATATCATTAAATTGTGATATTTCTAAACAAACTTGTTAGGTTGAGCATTTAAAATAATTGCTATAAGAGAAAAAGATCAGTTTTATCCGCAGAATTGGTTTCTAAATCAGAGGACATTATAAATGTGGACTGATTATAAGATATGTTTGAGAATCTCTGGAAATGATAATTGAAACATTTGGCAGAGAGGATAATCTGATTGATAAAGATGTAAATGATTTTGAGAAAAGAGAATTTTTCTATCACTAAAGTATTGAGAAATGTTTATGATTGTACTATGGAAATTTATTTTATCATGTACTGTTGTTGAAATAATTGCACTGAGTCAGTATGCAAATTTCTCCTATGTGAATTTATTCATTTGTAATATTATCATTGAATGTATGATAATGTAGGGTAAAAATAGTTGCTGCGAGACAGAACTATGACTAACAAGATTCCAAGAAATGTATTATATATGATTTTTCACTTTTAGGATACTGTTACATGAAAAGCAGATCAAAAGTAGAAACTAATAAAACTTATCCTTGTTTTGTATAAATTTAGGATATGTGCCACTGACTTGACACTGTAAACCAGAATGGTTGAGAATTTCATGGTTGAGAATTTATAATGTTGACATACCAATGTTCAACAAATGTATGAGTAATTAAGGATTTCATGTCAAAATTGTAAAACTAATCTATATTTTTTCTGTATTAGTTAAAATAGATTGAATGAATTGTATTGACAAGCAAAAGACTGGGTAGACCTGAACACTGTGAGGAACAGGAGAACCTATGAATAAAACCTTTATGGAATGGAAGAGAGCAATGGATTCCACTTTACCATAACTGAAAAGATTGGAGATGGAATGTTTTCACCACACCATTCAGACCAGCAGTTTGTTTTGTACATAAATTGCTAAATTGATTTCTGTCTGGAAAAAAAAAAATGAATAGTCTATGCTCTTTTAAAGTCTTTTATCTTTTGTAGGCCTACGTCAATAATATTTGATTTGAAATGTCTTTAATGTAATTAAAAGAAAATAAGTACTTACTGTTTAGTACTAAGAATGTATGAAGATGATAACTTGCTTTAATTGATAGTTAATTAAGTAAATTAACCAATTTGTTTTAAGTAAATCCATGTCTGCATGAAAGATAGAATGTTTCAATTTAAAACTGCTACGATGTGAACTCTTTTAAAAAAGAAAATAAGGACGTAGAAAGGTCATGGTAAAATGAGAAATTGATATATTTTTAATGATTTTTGCTATAAACTATCTAAATTCTGTAACATACTATGTTTAAATTTCTTAATATAACATAAATGAATTTAATTTTGAGATAATAGTTGTGAAATAATGATCATTAAAAAGATAACTTTTAATCGCGTAGCAATTTTTGACCTAAGCTGTTATGAGGTAAAAATTTGCATAGCCATGTCAACATTGTTAAAATCAATTGGGAATGAGAGAGAAAAAAAAAGAGAGAGAGAGAGAGAGGTGCGAAATTGACCTACATTTTAGGTTTTGACACAGACAGTGTAAAATGTTGTTCAAGCCTACAAGCATGGGGAAAAAAAAATACTGTCTACACGAGCAATAATCTTGTTTGGTTGTAAAGTGAAATTAGGTCAGGGCTAGTATTTTTTTTTGTTTTGTAATTGAGTTAGGCCTAGTATGTGTTCTATCAGAGCGTTTGGTTTTTTCTCCTTATGAAAAATAAGTCGTGTCTGAATAGACATTAAGTGATTTTTTTTCTTGTTGTTTAATCACAAATGTAAAAGATATTTGTTTATAATTAAATAGACGCGAGAGTTTTTATTAACGTTGAATGTTAATGGAATGGAAATTATTAAATTGTATAATGTTTAACCCTATGTATTTTTCTTGTATACAAGATTTAGATAAACAATTTAATTGTCCATTGTTTTGAATTAAAATTGGATGATTGAATGATTGTAGTTAAGCCATTTGATAAGATAAATAAATAAATAAATAATAACGGTGCTTATATAGCGCATATCCCGTTGGTGACAGTTCTATGCGCAGACGACAGTTACAGAATACAGACAGACAACGAAATATATAGTAATACGCTAATTCTGCTGACGAAATAGGTGAGTCTTCAGCCGGCTCCTGAAGGTGTCATAGCTAGGGCTCTGGCGAAGCTGTAGTGGGAGGTGATTCCAAGCGGACGGTCCTGCGTAGGAAAATGAACGTTCGCCAGCGGACACTAGCCTCACACGAGGGATCCGCAGAGTAAGCGCGTCAGATGCCGAACGAAGTGGGCGGGACTGGGTGTAGAGCTCCATACAAGAGCGAAGATAATCCGGGGCGCAGTTATTCAGGCACCTATAACAGAGGGAAGCCAGCTTATATGAGATCCGGTTGTTGATGGGTAGCCAGTGCAGAGATCGGAGCAGAGGATTGATATCATTTGACTTCTTCTTCTTGAGAACTAGTCGGGCTGCGCAGTTCTGGATACGTTGGAGTCCTTGAAGGGAGGAGGCCGGGAGACCAGCCAAAAGCGAATTACAATAGTCCAAGCGGGAAAATAGGAGAGAGATGATGAGCTTAACACAAGCTTCCTTGGTGAGATAACGACGGATGGCGGCAATACGACGCAGATGGAAGAAGCAGATTTTGGTGAGGAAGGAGATGTGGGTTTGCATGGACAGCGTGGAGTCCAGATAGACGAAGATGAACTTATATTGCATATATTATATGTTATTGTTATCAGTTCGATTGAATTATTGGGATATCCAATTGAACTGTATTGTTTTCCCCTGAATATTTTCTTTTATAATTATTCCTTAAAATTAACATTTTTTAGTATTGTTAAAATGTAAAAGAAATAATTATAAAACTGTGGAAGGAGGGGGGTGTTACGAATATCGGTCATAAATGAATGACGTAGTAAGGCATTGACCTCTTAACAAGTGCGTATCAGAGTCCAAGGCGACCAAGGTTTGACCTTTGTGCCCTGAGGGCAGTTTAAATAAAATAATTCGTCCAACCCCGTGGAAATTGGAGGATAATTCTGGATTTTATAGAGAAAGAGGTTAAAATGCGTATTAAGACCCTGTAGAATCTTCGATGATAGTTTTCTTTGTAAAGTCCCCACCTCCTTAAAGTTAGTTCAGTTCGGAAGTTTGTCGAGTGAAGTCGATATATTGATTTGTATATTATATGCCATTTTATTGAAACTTATGTTCATCAGTTGATGAAGTTTATTGATCGTTTATATTGAGTCTACAATTTAAATAAAATTGTTTATTCAACAACTGGAGTTGTTTGATCTATCATTGTTGAGAAAGGTGTTGAAGATAATTATCACGAGGAACCCCTAGCTTGGGCTACAGATTAGCAGAATCTAGAGACTTCTAATAAAGATACAACTATATGCATTGAATCCGATTTAACGAGTCGTAATAGTAGTCATCATAAAGAGGACCATAACAATATGTATCATGTATGAATGTATGCGTGTATTTCTGTATATATATATAAATGTATGCGTGTATTTCTGTATATGTATGAATGTATATGTGTATTTGTGTATATGTATGAATGTATATGTGTATTTGTGTATATTATGTATGAATGTATACGTACATTGTGCATATGTATGAATGTCATCGGCATCCGTCCGTCTCGAGAGACGATGGTGTAGCTTCATAGTTGAGGTGACCAGCTGCACCGCCGAGAATGGCTGTGTCACAGAATAAATATAGATATATATACCTATTCTGTGGGCTGTGTAGACCAACTCGGGAGTGGCAATCCCTGCCGCACTTGAGGCATTTGAAGGCGGACGGCTGTTGTAGTAGGTGTTTTCGCCTCGCTCTTTCTGGACGACAGTCTCATTGCGCCCGGTTTCTGCGCGGGATGTGCCACGCCTGACAGCGAGCCTCCAGGTAGGTCGGCCAGACTCCTGGCATTCCCATGTGTCGAGGTCGATGGAGCTCTGGATCAAGTCCCTTTTACTTAGGTGTAAGAATGTGTATGTAAATTTATATGTATGTATGAATGTATACGTGTATTTGTGTATATGTTGAATGTATATGTGCAGGCCTATTTGTAATATGTATAAAAGTATGCGTGTATCTGTGTATGTGTATGAATGTATGTGTGTATTATTTGTGTATATAAAGTTATACTTGTATTTGTGTATATGTATGAATGTATGTGTGTGTATGTATCAAAGTACACGTGTATTTGTATGTATGTATGAAAGTACACGTGTAGGCTATTTGTATGTATGTATGAAAGTATACTTGTTTTTGTGTATATGTATGAATGTATGTTTGTATTTATGTATATATTGAGTGCATGTGTGTATGCATGAGTGTATATGTACATTTGTGTGTATGCATATATGTATATTACACCGTAATGTTTTATTGCATTTTTTTCACAACACCTGTAATATTACTTTTAGTTGATTTATTCTGTTATAAATTCTGATTACTTTAGCGTTCTATGGGCATGTCTATATGCGTCTACTCTGTTATTAATGTTTATTTTATTCATATCATTTATCACAGTATAACTCTGTTATTAATGTTTATTTTGTTCATATCATTTATCACAGTATTAACATATTTTAAAGGAAATGTTTGTTCTAAAAATTATACTTTAAATTATTTCAAATATGTTACAATTGTTCATTCACCCAGAGTTTTTTTTTTATATATTTCTATTTCAATAAAATATTTTAAATAACTTTAGGAAGAAACTGTGCATTGAGTTAAAAAAAAAATTATGTTATTGCCGCCCCACCGCCACCCGTCCCACCTTGTACTACTTAATTTCACACCACTACCCCCCCCCCCCAATATCTAGCTCTACTTCCCCCACGTACGCCATTGATAATCAGAATTCATAAAATTGTATATGTGTTGTGTGTATGTGTTGTGTGTATGTGTTGTGTGTATGTGTTGTGTGTAGGTGTTGTGTGTATGTGTTGATCTGTTTATGTATGGCTATAGTTCAAATAAGTGTTGTAACGATTGTGTTATCGATACACTATGTTTATATAGGCTAATTAAATGTATACTGCATGTATGTTTTAAATAAGCTAGACATTGCATATAGGCCAATGTATAAGGTTACTCTATGTTTAAATAGGCTAGTTATAGAGTATATGTGTATACTCTATTGTTTAAATAGTTATTGTGTATGAGATCAAAACTAGCATTTCTTGTCATTTTCTTTATCAAATCTCATCTAATAAAGACATTTTCGTTGACAAACAGCTTTGCTGGAATTACATGTAAATGTAAGTTGATTTGATTTAGTCTTACTTAATAATATTATGTACCTATCGATTAGAATGTACCTCAATGGTATATAGGAATTGATTTTATGGATAAAGTAAAACCTTATGTCTTTTTGTATACACTGATCTATATAATACATAGTCAGTGCCGTTGCTAGGGATTTAGGGGCCCCGGGGGGAGGGGGGGGGTGGCTTGGCCTCTTTAGGGATCCTGTATTTGACATAAGAAAAAATCAATGAGGACACTCCTTTGGCCCCCCCCCTCAAGTATTGGACCCGGGGGGGTCTATTTTTGACCCCCTTTCCCCTCTCCTCGCTACGCCACTGTACATAGCTCGTAGTTAGAGATAACAGTGGAGAGAACAAGAATATTCTAAAAGAAGTGGATGAAAAATTCAAGATTCCGATCAGTAAAATATAGTAATACCCGCATGTACGTGTGTCTGTGTATAAATAACGTATTATGTTTCTGCTTCCTTAATTTTGTTACCTTAAGTCAGTACTGTAGATGTATATTTTTAATACTAAATGACCTATAGGCTATGTACGATTATAAGTATAAGCCTATAGGCTATCGGCTATAGGCTATAGGCATATGGGTTATTTAATTCGCACATATAGAAAATTGTTTGTGTACTAACTATTAATTAGCACATTATGTTTGATTATGTGTGCATGGTGTCTTTAATAATAATGAATTGTATTGGTAAGAATGTCACTGTAATAGTTTTATTTATATTGTTTGAATAAACTAATATCCTTATGTAGTGTATTGTCGCAAGCTTAATAAAACTTCTCGTAAACTGTATACACACTGACATATAGGCCTAAAACAAGGCCATCATCTAAAGATAGCGTAAATGACTTTCTGTTCTCCCACTGTTTCATTAGAGTAGGGACATTCGCTTCCCTAATGACATTATCAAGATAATGTGTTCCCCCTGCCCTGTATATTGATCATTGATCACACAGGCTTATGGCTTTTATTTTATTACCAGGAAGCCCATCAAGACATAAAAATAAATATATACACATATTAAAAGAACTAGATTGTCCCATTATAGTTAAAAACTATTGACTATTGTAATAAAAAGATTAGGACACCCTTTATGTCAAGTGTTGGTGTTACAATATAGATGTCAAGTATTGTTGTTACAGTTTAGATGTCAAGTAGCCAATGGTGTTATATTATAGAGCCAAATATTGGTCGTACAGTCTAGATGTCAAGTATTGGTGTTATATTCTAGCTGTCAAGTATTGGTGTTATATTCTAGCTGTCAAGTATTGATTTTAATATAGAAGCCAGTATTAAAGTTATAGTCTAAATGTCAAGTATTGGTTACAGTCTAAATGTCAAGTATTGGTCTTACAGTCTAGATGTCAAGTATTGGTGTTATATTATAGCTGTCAAGTATTGATTTTAATATAGAAGCCAAGTATTAATGTTATAGTCTAAATGTCAAGCATTGGTGTTACAGTCTAAATGTCAAGCATTGGTGTTACAGTCTAAATATCAAGTATTGGTCTTACAGTCTAAATGTCAAGTATTGGTCTTACAGTCTAAATGTCAAGTATTGGTCTTACAGTCTAAATGTCAAGTATTGGTCTTACAGTCTAAATGTCAAGTATTGGTCTTAAAGTCTAAATGTCAAGTATTGGTCTTACAGTCTAAATGTCAAGTATTGGTCTTAGAGTCTAGATGTCAAGTATTGGTGTTACAGTCTAAATGTCAAGTATTGGTATTATATTCTAGATACCAAGTGTTATTTTTAATCTAGAAGCTAATAATTGATGTTACATACTATATGTCAAGTATTGGTGTTACAGTCTAGATGCCAGGTATTGTTTTTTAATCTACAAGCCAAGTATTGTTGTTACAATCAAGATGCCAAGTGTTGAAGTCTCAATGACAAGTATTTGTGTTACAGTCGATATTTATGCAAATTTTCTATATGAAAACAATTATTGCCATCATAAAACAATATATTTTGAATTAATACTTATTAACCATTTCAGATGTTAAAGAAAGATATAGACTACATGTAAAAAAGTGTGAAATTGTATACATTTTTCGACCAATGCTAGAGTTCAGTTCAACTGGATTCCAAAATGTATACTGGACCTAAATACATTTACTGGACCTTGAAAGTTATACTAGACCTAAACAATTATAATTGTTCCCGAAAGTTATAATAAAACTAAAAATTGATGCTTGAACTTGATAGTTATATTTGATCCAGAAAGTTATAATAAAACTAAAAATTGATGCTTGACCTAGAAAGTTATATTTGTTCCAGAAAGTTATAATAAAACTAAAAATTGATGCTTGACCTAGAAAGTTATATTTGATCCAGAAAGTTATAATAAAACTAAAAATTGATGCTTGACCTAGAAAGTTATATTTGATCCAGAAAGTTATAATAAAACTAAAAATTGATGCTTGACCTAGAAAGTTATATTTGATCCAGAAAGTTATAATAAAACTAAAAATTGATGCTTGACCTAGAAAGTTATATTTGATCCAGAAAGTTATAATAAAACTAAAAATTGATGCTTGAACTTGAAAGCTATATTTGATCCAGAAAGTTATAATGTTCCTAAAAAAATATCTAAGGGCTAAGTGGGATCTAAGTAAGTTAGGAAAATCTACTGATGTGAAAAGTGATTTAAAATTGTGTGCTAATTGTTTTTTTAGACTTAATTTTGCTTGTTCAATTGTGTTTGTTCGGTAGTTAAATCGATATATTAAAATAAAGAAGACTTTCACTGAGATTACATTGTCAATGTATTCAATGGGTAAAAACTATAACTTATAATAAACTAAGTACGTCTCGTGACTACGACTATAATATTAACACTGTCATCATCAGCTTGCTTAACTCTTTCAGTCCCTCTTTCTTTCTCCTTCTCTCACTCTTTCTCTCTCTCTGTTTTGCTCACTCACTAACACACACATATACTCTTCCTCTCTTTAAAAGCCATATAATGTAATCAGCTGATTCACGTTACCTGAGGTGTAATGAATTTGTTGATGAGTTTATTCAAACCATTTCCTGCAGAGAAAGATTTCTTTAGTCCTGTGCCTTCAGTCCCTAACAAGCTTTTAGACTTTGCTTTCTCTTCTACACTTACAGTTTGTAAAGATGATTCGTTGGCTTTAAGGGCCAGGCTATCTAAAGACGACGACTCAGTGGTTTTGTGGGACAGGTTATCAAAGTACGACGAGTCGATGGACTTGCGGTCAGTTTTCTTGGAATGATGTTCACATTTGTTATGATTTTTATTAGAATCAGATTTTTTATGATGAAATGAAAAACTATGATGTTCAGACTTTCTGAATTGTGGACTGCTTGGTGCAGACTTCACTTGGTTCTCACAGTCAGGAACAAGTAATCTACTCATTTTACACTTAATGATTCACTCAGATCAGCTTACTCGTATAGATTCCTTGATATAAACAATCTCCTCTTTATTGAGAACGTTTAATATACGTACTAAATTAATAATTCAACTATAGGACTGTGTAATTACAGTGCACTAAACACGACATCCACTAATATAACAATGAGATGTTATAACAATGTTTGTTCTAATTATACTCTAAGTATTTATAACACTTCACTAAATACAGTATCCACATATTCAACTTTCTGCTCGAACGATTTCCACATGTTTTTAACTGTCACAATATTACCTTATTCACCCCAAAACTAGTTTGAACAATCCTCTCCTAAATGATGATAAGCTATGTTTATACACAATGTTAGTTCATTCATTCTAATGTGTAAGTATAATGAAAGTCCCAGGCGTCGTGCGTATGTAATTACTTACTTCTAGAATATATTAAAGTTCACAGAGTCAGTGAAATCAACACAAAGAATTCGTCAAGTAAATAAATGATTAAGACGAGACAGACTCTTCTTGAAACTCTCTATTCTATTGGTTTCCTAGAGCAGACGATAGGACAGAAGGAAGTTAACTGGTGAATTTTGATTAGGATCAACTAAGTGAGCTTAAATGATTTAAGAGATTCTTTCGATAAATAGACGCATTTAGTTGACAGTAGATTGAAACATTCACATCATTTAGTGGACAGTAGATTGAAACATTCACATCATTTAGTGGACAGTAGATTGAAACATTCACATCATTTAGTGGACAGTAGATTGAAACATTCACATCATTTAGTTGACAGTAGATTGAAACATTCACATCATTTAGTTGACAGTAGATTGAAACATTCACATCATTTAGTGGACAGTAGATTGAAACATTCACATCATTTAGTTGACAGTAGATTGAAACATTCACATCATTTAGTGGACAGTAGATTGAAACATTCACATCATTTAGTGGACAGTAGATTGAAACATTCACATCATTTAGTTGACAGTAGATTGAAACATTCACATCATTTAGTTGACAGTAGATTGAAACATTCACATCATTTAGTGGACAGTAGATTGAAACATTCACATCATTTAGTGGACAGTAGATTGAAACATTCACATCATTTAGTTGACAGTAGATTGAAACATTCACATCATTTAGTTGACAGTAGATTGAAACATTCACATCATTTAGTGGACAGTAGATTGAAACATTCACATCATTTAGTGGACAGTAGATTGAAACATTCACATCATTTAGTGGACAGTAGATTGAAACATTCACATCATTTAGTTGACAGTAGATTGAAACATTCACATCATTTAGTTGACAGTAGATTGAAACATTCACATCATTTAGTGGACAGTAGATTGAAACATTCACATCATTTAGTTGACAGTAGATTGAAACATTCACATCATTTAGTGGACAGTAGATTGAAACATTCACATCATTTAGTGACAGTAGATTGAAACTTTCATTCATTAGGGGTGGCTTAATATTTTGTATGCATATTGTTCATCGGTTGTGTAGTTAATTGGTATGATGTGGATATATAAGTCACAAGTATTGGAGTTTAAGTATGGGTTTAAGTGTTGGCATAAGGACCAACTTCTAACAAAAGAAACTAGGCTGACGTCCATTACGTTACGGTTTATCTAGCCTAACCATCATTTTACATCATTGGAACAAAGATAGTTGGTAAGAAATTGTTACGCAACAGTGAAATCACATGAAATAAAACTGTAAGCTAGTTATGGTGTGAATTAGACGCCGACCTGTCAAAAACGAAACCATACCGAAATTTATAAATTGACTTTCGGCCGAAAACGAAAGATAAACCGAAATTGAAAAACAAAAGATTTAAAAAGACATTCTTTGAGGTGATTAAATATTCCTTTTTTATTAACTTCAATTTTCTTCTTCACACAGATTAATTCACAACAGTTTAACTAAATGAAATTATCAATAAGCAGAGTAGATGCAGTACTAACGTTGCAGTCTGAATTATTTTTGAAAATAATAATAGATATTCGATTGATGACGAAAGTCAATATCAGTTTCGGCCGAAACCGAAAGCTAACTTTTTTGCTTGTCGGAACCGAAACTACGCCGAAAAAGGCCATTTGCCTACTTTCGGCAACGAAACCGAATTTCGGTCGGTCTCTAGTGTAAATGCTTGCACATAAGAAAGTAGGCTATTTCATAAACAGAAATAGAACAGTGAAAGGAAAAATTGAACGTAGGTTAAAAGGGCAAAGTGTGACCAATTGTGTTAAAAATAAAACTCATGGTGAGACCTACAAACAGATCCATCACTAATTAGCAGCTCAGGATTTGGTTCATTGAGAACGTTTAAATTGATGTTGTTTTTTTATAATAAAAACAAACCAGGGATGTATAATATATAATCTTTCATCGCTGAATCAAATACTATAGGAAGCACTTTATAAAGCTATATTAGGTGGTCAGCTATACTGTGATATGAATTTTATATGACCCACAAACTTGTTTATAATGACTTATTATTTACTCCCCCCCCCACCCACCCCCAATGAATGCAAGTCCTGTTGTGTGTTCCAAAAAGTAGTTCTATGTTGTAACAATAGTTCAACAATGTAGTTCAAAACAGTTCTATGTTGTAACAATAGTTCAACAATGTAGTTCAAAGTAGTTCTATGTTGTATCAATAGTTCAACAATGTAGTACAAAGTAGTTCTATGTTGTAACAATAGTTCAACAATGTATTCTAAAGTAGTTCTATGTTGTAACAATAGCTCAACAATGTAGTTCAAATTAGTTCTATGTTGTAACAATAGTTCAACAATGTAGTTCAAAGTAGTTATATGTTGTAACAATAGTTCAACAATGTAGTTCAAAGTAGTTCTATGTTGTAACAATAGTTCAACAATGTAGTTCAAAGTAGTTCTATGTTGTAACAATAGTTCAACAATGTAGTTCAAAGTAGGCCTAGTTCTATGTTGTAACAATAGTTCAACAGTATAGTTCAAAGTAGCCCTAGTTCTATGTTGTACCAATAGTTCTACAATGTACTTCAAATGTTAAAATGTCCATTAAGTAGGCTAGTTTACTTTTTTTTAAATAAATAAAAATGAATATGACCTTACATACTATTGTTTAGAAATTTCATAGTTACATGGAAATGAGTAAAATGGAAACAGAGAAAAGAACAAACAGCAAACTATTGATTCAAAATGTTGATATTTTCAAACCGATAGATACCAAGTCGTCTAGTCTAGTGAACAATCTACACTTTGTTTCCTGTTATTGACACAGAGGCCACAGCAACTACTATTTGCACACGAAATGACGTCACCAGTGTAAGAACAACAGCGGAGTCAATACGTGTATAAGGGTCGTCCAAAAAAGACGCCACACGTCTAAAAGGGGAATACGGTGTCCAACATTTGTGACGATATGTGACAAGTGAGAGGAGGGGAATGCGGTGTCCAACATTTGTGACGATATGTGACAAGTGAGAGGAGGGGAATACGGTGTCCAACATTTGTGACGATATGTGACAAGTGAGAGGAGGGGAATATGGTGTCCAACATTTGTGACGATATGTGACAAGTGAGAGGAGGGGAATACGGTGTCCAACATTTGTGACGATATGTGACAAGTGAGAGGAGGGGAATACGGTGTCCAACATTTGTGACGATATGTGACAAGTGAAATGAGGAGTATTTAAACAATGTGAAGTTATCACAAAATATTGAATCTGTAATTAAAAATTTTACATTAACACGTTCTAAATAATGAACTACAGTATTTATTCTATTCTTTATTGTAAAACGTAAACAACTATTACAATATATGTGAAATAAAAAAAAATCAATTTTGAAATATGGAGGGCTTTGATGAGCTTTTTAACCTCATATTGGAAGGGGGTCTGACTATTTGTGACCACTTGTGACGATAAGGAAAGAGGTTTGAAAATCGTCCAGAACTGTGAAATGTCGTTTATGGACGGCCCATAATTTGATCTGACGACTACAAATGACAAACGTGTCCAATAATATCAGGGCAAGGGGTGGCGCTAGTTGCGTGTAGACTGTAGACTGTAGACTATTGTCACATATGTGTCGTCACTGGCCTATCAAAAAAAAATCCCTTTATGGAACAGATAATTATTGTCTTGTCTAAGATCTATAGCTACTAAACATACAGATAGCAGTCTATATAGCTACTAAACATACAGATAGCAGTCTCTATAGCTACTAAACATACAGATAGCAGTCTATATAGCTACTAAACATACAGATAGCAGTCTCTATAGCTACTAAACATACATATAGCAGTCTTTATAGCTACTAAACATACAGATAGCAGTCTTTATAGCTACTAAACATACAGATAGCAGTCTTTATAGCTACTAAACATACAGATAGCAGTCTCTATAGCTACTAAACATACAGATAGCAGTCTCTATAAAAATATGCTAATAAACCAATGTGTGGTAAAAGGGGGGTGGGGAGAGAAGTAGATTCGGTGAATAATACATTGCTAACATTAGTTAAGGTCAAAGGTTCAAGCCCTTTAATTTGCATTTTAGGTATAAAGTTACTGTGCCTGGAGGTAATAGATTCTATACTGTTACTTCTACCTGTAGATAATAGGTTCTATAATGTTACTTCTACCTGTAGGTATTAGGTTATATAATGTTACTTCTACCTGTAGATAATAGGTTCTATAATGTTACTTCTACCTGTAGATAATAGGTTCTATAATGTTACTTCTACCTGTAGATAATAGGTTCTATAATGTTACTTCTATCTGTAGATAATAGGTTCTATAATTTTACTTCTACCTGTAGGTATTAGGTTCTATAATGTTACTTCAACGTGTAGATAATAGGTTCTATAATGTTACTTCTACCTGTAGATAATAGATTCTATAATGTTACTTCTACCTGTAGATAATAGGTTCTATAATGTTACTTCTACCTTTAGGTATTAGGTTCTATAATGTTACTTCTACCTGTAGATAATAGGTCCTATAATGTTACTTCTACCTGTAGATAATAGGTTCTATAATGTTACTTCTACCTGTAGATAATAGGTTCTATAATGTTACTTCTACCTGTAGATAATAGGTTCTATAATGTTACTTCTACCTGTAGATAATAGGTTCTATAATGTTACTTCTACCTGTAGATAATAGGTTCTATAATGTTACTACTACCTATAAAGAATAGGTTCTATAATTTTAATTCTACACAAAGGTAATAGGTTCTATAGTGTTACTTCTACCTGTAGGTATAAGGTTCTATAATGTTACTTCTACCTGTAGACAATAGGTTCTGTAATGTTACTACTACCTATAAAGAATTGGTTCTATAATTTTACTTCTACCCAAAGGTAATAGGTTCTATAATGTTACTTCTACCTTTAGGTATTAGGTTCTATAATGTTACTTCTACCTGTAGATAATAGGTTCTATAATGTTACTTCTACCTGTAGATAATAGGTTCTATAATGTTACTTCTACCTGTAGATAATAGGTTCTATAATGTTACTTCTACCTGTAGATAATAGGTTCTATAATGTTACTTCTACCTGTAGATAATAGGTTCTATAATGTTACTTCTACCTGTAGATAATAGATTTCATAATATTATGACCTACTTTTTATCTGTAAGCGTTTTGTTTCTATGCACATATTGTATTATAGACATTTGTCATCGACCTAAACAGGAACTAAAAGTGAAACACTGAATTAATTTGAACACCAAGACCATGTTCTCTCTATATATCTTCAAAACAGTCTTTAGTTCTATCAGATTTTTATGGAGTATCTCCAAATATGTATTTATACACTTTCAAGTAGGGTATTAAATATGACAAATAGTTCAATTAATAGAGATTAGGCTTGTATTTTATAAAGTTTGTACACATGTCCATTGAAAACAAACACACGGGGGGAAAGCCATTTACTGCCGTGTCCCATCGGGATTTCTAGACATCGTCAATTAGACGACACAAATTGATTCAACTAGTAGCATCTCTAGCTGTTTGATAACTAATTTGATTCATGCCGATTGGGCACATTAATGCATAGTTATATACTTATTGTATATAGGGCTATATGTATAGGTTTACAGAAGACAAATATCATGACCCAAGACACATGCTCCGATCCTACCATTACCATAGAAAACGAAAACTTGGAGGCTGCGGACAGCTTCACCTACTTGGGGTCCAAGGTTTCCAGCTCACTGTCATTAGAGGATGAATTAAATAGTAGAATCGGCAAGGCAGCTGCCACAATGGCTAAACTTAGTAAACGGGTTTGGGAAAACACCAAGCTGACAGAGAGGACCTAACTGTGTGTCTGCCAGGTCTGCGTCATCAGCAGCTGCTCTATGGAAGTGAATCATGGACCACCTACGAATCCTATGAGGGTAATTACTCTCACAATTTATCAAACCATAAAGATGCAATACTCTATCAATTTATCAAACCATAAAGATGCAATACTCTAACAATTTATCAAACCATAAAGATGCAATACTCTATCAATTTATCAAACCATAAAGATGCAATACTCTAACAATTTATCAAACCATAAAGATGCAATATTCTAACAATTTATCAAACCATAAAGATGCAATACTCTAACAATTTATCAAACCATAAAGATGCAATACTCTAACAATTCATCAAACCATAAAGATGCGAATTATTTAAGGGGCTATAAAACTATTATGTTAACAGTTTCATGTAAATTGTATACTCCCCCCTTGCGCCCTTGTTACTGTATTTAAGGTATTCAGCCTCTCTTTCATTCTATTTTGTTTACATAGTTAATGGGCGTTCCTTATCAAACCATAAAAATGAACATTTAAAACAGGTTAGCAAATAATAAATAAAAGAACTACATCGCAAATTTAGTTTTCTCCTTGTTAAGATAACATATTGCTGGACAGGTATAACAAAAAAATACCTAAAGACTGCCAAGAGATTAGTGGGTAGGTAGATTAGGAAGTAATAGACAAATAGATGGATAGATAGATAGGTAGATAGGTAGTTATGTAAGTAGGTAGGTAGGTGGGTATATATATATAGGTAGGCAGGTGGATAGGTAGGTAGAAACATAAACAGCTTGCTGGATGGGCAGTCAGGCGGGCGGGTGCATGGAAATGGATGGCTGAATAAAAAGATTGATAAAAGTATAGATATTTATAGATAGATAGATACAACTATTTTTAACGTAATCAATTATTGCGTACACAGTCTCTCTTTAATAGAAACAAATCCTAGAAAATAAACCACTGAAACTGAGACTGAAATATTACTTATTATTTTTAACACATTAACACACATAAAAATCACACATTACATTTTTCCAAGATAAAGAATCATCAAATGAACACATATAAAGAAAGATCCATCACGTATAATGCCATCTGGAACTACGAGCACTACAGCTTATACTGGATCTATTATCTACAGTCTCGCCAACTAATATTCTTGTTGAGTTCAAATCAATACGAACTGATCCGTTCACAACTGAGTAATCAAATGCTAGTAGATTCTGACAGTAGTAGCCGATTATGTCTTCACGCCGGTTTAAAGAAAAAAATGAATGGTAATAATTGGGTGCAGGCCTGCAGGTAGTGGTCACCGTAGGAACTGTATACATTTGACGTCAGAACACACACACACACATTCAACTATAATCCTAAGTTTGGGAAAAAAACATCTGGCCTGGTTGCCTGTTACTAGTGAATGACATGCTTTTAAATTTTTCTATAGACTTTATTCGCACTAGGGCCTAGATATCTCCTATAACTTAACACACGTAACCTAAAAGTTCTGCTAGACAAACTAGAACCATTACAAAATTCAATCAATGGAGTTAATTAATAGTTCAGGGTGAAACATTTTCTCAATCACTTAGGCCTACCCGTATAATGTAACAACTGAAAACAAAGACATCTTTTGTGACATTTACTTTTGATATTTAATTTTTTTTTAAACTACCTATGTATTAACAATAATGTACCTAACAACTTGTCACACGCGTGTGTCGTTACATTTACTGATAAGACTTCTTTGTGTTCTTTCCTTCTAAAACAGACCGATATTTCTCCCATGCCACCAAGAGCCTTGTGTACCATTGTAGTATAGAATTTGTCTAGAGTCTAGATAGAGAATGACCATGATTTTGTGTAGTCTAACCGCAAATTAGAATGACGGGGGGGGGGGGATTATATGGATTTCTTTAACTTCCTATACATCAACAATATGACAATGACCGATTTGAACCATTGAATAAAGTAGGTCGTGACGTCAATTCACAACAAACAAAAAAGGGGGAAGGATATGGAGGGGACATATTTTGTTAACTAGTTAAATTCCCTACGTTTCTTGTAAGTCACGTCCATAGGAAATATGTCTACAGGCTAACCCTGGGCTTTGTTTGTTGTGTTTGTTTCTGTTACAACTTATTCTAAATACAAGAATTAAAATCCCTTTATTCTGATAGAGTTTATAACATTGTTAAAGTCTCCAAAAATGAAAGTAAGCAATTTAAATATTTATTTGTCTAAGTATCACAATTTTACATTTCATGACCGGTAGGCCTACTTGGCACGGCTTAACTGTAAAGTTATTTACTGTCTGTGTTGTTGTAGAAAAGTATGTTGTAATATATCTTCATGAGGTGGATTTCATTCAACAAGTGCATGACGAACTGTCTTTTGTTATGTATATATTATGTTACATGCTACTTGTGAGTGAGTGAATGTGTGTCTGAGTGCGTGTGTACGTTTGTGTGCCTTAATTGTATTTAGACCTATGTCTTTTGCCTAAGGGTCCGACATTAATATTAATAAGATTAGTAGAATAAAATGTATTATGGGGAGTAAGTATAGGGCCTATGTTTATTGAATTATCTAACTTGATCTTGAAACTGATCAAGTGCCTATAGCATTGTTAATGGTATTTTTGTTATTAACCATTAAACAATATAATAAATAAATGTTTGTGCCACTTCATCTGCTAGTATTTAATTATGAGTGTAACTACTTTCTTTCAGTCCAATTAAAACAGACTGTATGTATGATATATTTAAATATTTAATAACACAGCTCTCGCAGCACAAATAACTTATAATCACATTATAAAATCCTTTACATAGAAATATATAGTTCCATATTTGAGGAAAACATCTTTATAACGTCCAAACGCTCTAAGTCCATTTTATATCCAGTTACAATTATTTTCATACATGTCTTGCTCAGACAAGATCTAGCAGTTAACTAAAATATATTCGTCTCTCGTCACAAGATCACTCGTTCCCTTTTACTCATTTTTCTCGTGGATCTCAAGATTTAAAGCTAGCAACGCGATTTTCCCAGAACTAACTGCGACATAGAAATATAGGATAGTTCAAGGACATGATTGAAAATTTGCCCTTTTAACTCTTGCATCTTAATATTCAATTGAATTTACACGAGTCCTTTCCCTTAGATCAGACTAAATATTTTACATTGTTTGTTTGTTTTAATGTCTACAAAAGTAAAACATGTGCAGATTTTTGTTCCACAAGTGGAAAATATTGAACCCGCTTTTCCGAAGAGAGGAAACTATTGAACCCGGTTTTCCGAAGAGAGAAAGATATTGAACCCGGTTTTCCAAAGAGAGAAAGATATTGAACCCGCTTTACCAGAGTGGAAAATATTTAACCCGGTTTACCAGATAGAAAAATATTGAACCCGGTTTTCCGAAGAGAGAAAGATATTGAACCCGGTTTACTAGAGTGGAAAATATTGAACCCGGTTTAAAAAAGAGGAAAATATTGAACCCGGTTTTCCGAAGAGAGAAAGATATTGAACCCGGTTTACCAGAGTGGAAAATATTGAACCCGGTTTACCAGAGAGGAAAATATTGAACCCGGTTTTCCGAAGAGAGAAAGATATTGAACCCGGTTTACCAGAGTGGAAAATATTGAACCCGGTTTAAAAAAGAGGAAAATATTGAACCCGGTTTTCCGAAGAGAGAAAGATATTGAACCCGGTTTACCATAGAGGAAAATATTGAACCCGGTGTCACGGTTCTGGACGCAACCATGACTTATTAGCACTAATGTAGATAGATAGTAGTGTAGAACGTAAGATCATAGATTAGCGTAAGTTTAGGATAGAAAGGAGGAGAGTAGTCTGACGTCATAACACATCTCTCTCTCTCTCTCACGCAACTGCAACTCTCCAGCCATCCTTCAAAACCTTTCCTCAACCTTCACTACATTCTAGTATTTCCCAATTTAGAGATTACTAACTTAATGCTGCCGAAATGGTACTCAGTTTTGGATGAATGAGAGTGTATGTGTCAGTATGTAAAACCTAATGTATATATTTATATCATGACTTCGATTATTAATTCATGTTGTTATTTTAATGTGTTTATACAGATGTTACGACAGTAACTATTAATTCATATTGCCAATTCAACATTCATGTATATAGGCATTACGCCATTGACCCAAAAACTCGACTCCCCGCTTAACTCCAACCTGTACCCCCCTCCTTCCGTGCTTCCCCTGCCACCCACTTATCTCCCCTTCACCTACCCAACTCAACAGGGCGGCGGCATGTTAACTAATCCTTTGGTTACGCTGGCTCCTGAGAAACTGACCAGATAAGTCGTTTCACACATATATAACACTTCTCGGGTAAGTTTGACCGCGGACCACTTGACATAGAGATATTAAGTCCCCTGTAGGGAAGATAAATCATTTCCCCTCTTCTCTGTTCCCCTACCACCCCGCTTGTTAGCTGTATTAATTGCTTTCATCTAGACCCCACCACCCCGCCTAACCCCTACCCCCTTCTCCCTCTAGTGAGTCATCCCTTTATACAGAAATATCTTCGAACTAGCCAATCGGAATCATATCTAAATCTAAAGTAAGGAAGTTAGCCAACCAAATTGAGATAGACCACGTGATTTAGAGTAGCAAGAAACTTAGGCAGTCTTGGCTTGGCGCTCGGCCTGTAAACTTAAAACTGGAGCCTAGAAGTCCGTATCTGTACATTTTCGACTCGCATATCAGATTCCCCAGCATGTTTAGATTCTAGGTTCTCGGGCGTAATAGATGGTTCACAGTGTAGTTGTGTAACCTAATGATAGATTACATGACAGTACCATACGCTAGTGCTAGCTATTACTGTATCGATTCGTGTATATTTTCCCAACTAAATGACGGTAAACATTATAACCATCACCAGAGATTTGCTTGTGTACACCTTAGAACTGTTTGTGTGTGTATCTTATGTTATCTAACGAGCCAGGAGAGTACTAATCAATATTCCAGGTCGATTACAGTGTCGGCACAACATACTCCACGACAACAAGCCACAATAACCCCAATCACCCACATCCCGATCCTGACACCCGGTTTACCAGAGAAGAAAATATTGAACCCGGTTTTCCAAAGAGAGGAAAAATATTGAACCCAATTTTTAATGACAGCCTCTCCCACACATTCCCCCCCCCCCTACACACACACATAAATCACCACCAAATCCACCTTTTTTTTCTCAGATCAGCATACAAGTTTTAATTAATTAATTTATTTTTTTATCTGCAATGTTTCTGAATAATTGAATGATCAAGTTATAAGAAACAATCGGTGCATTTATTGATTATACGTCTGTGTTTAATTTTTAGTCAACAGGTTAATGTAGAGAACTATTTTCTTTTCATTGAGAGTCTATAGTCTACACTATCAATAAGTTTTTAAAGTAGATACAATGCTCATAGAAGACTTTCTTTAATTTAAAGTTGATCCAATGTTCATAGAAGACATTTGTGTGGGAGGGTGCTCGGTAAATTTGGCAACTGTATTTTCGTCAACGGTATTTTCGGCAAGGTAATTTTGGCAAAGGTAATTTCGGAATAGGTAAATTCGGCAAAACACGCAAAGCGGTAAAATTGGCAACGGTAAAATTGGCAATCATATAATATCCACTGTTTTTATTAAAAGTATTGCTTAGACTACACTCTAGTCTACGGATAGGCATAATTGGCACGCAGATCGTTTTTAAATGGCACATGAAAGACCACCAAAATGGTGAAAAGAGCATGATAGGCTAACATTAAGGAGCACTTTGGCACGTTATTTAATTTAACGTCATCTAATGATCAAAGACAAATATTTTAAATAGGCGCCAAATGGACCCCTTCCCCAGCCTCGGCGTCTCCCCCCCCCCCCCCACTTAAGTTACGCCTCGGCAAAGGTCAAGGTAGGCAAAAACGAACACAGTGGTAAGCGAATGTTCTTGACCGGTTACGTCAAGGAGAGTTAAAGAATTACTTTGCTGACCTATAGGCCTATTCTCTCAACACGGGTTGTTGAGAGTGTGTGTGTGTGGGGGGGGGGGGAAACACATGGCCACCATAAAACATTTTATCACATTCCATTGCAGTCGGCTATTTGCTGTCAATCAGTACCCTACCTTTTTGTCTTTATGTCTTTGAGTTTTAAACCGTGTACCTTCTATGTTATAACGATACAAGTATACATTACTTAGACATATAGGCCTACAACAATACATATTTTTAGTTGGCTATATTTGATATAGAATCCTCGATAACTTACAAGAGATATGTAGCTCAATGTGCCTTAAAGCCTAAGTAAATTGGTTTAAACATTGAAAGTACGGTTATACAATTTATTCGGCTACCTATTAAATGTTTTATTTACAACTTTCGTTTGCAATATAATTTAAATATATAATAAAAGTAAATAACTAAATTATTTTTTCAAAATTGTAATAATAAAATGAAATCCAATATCATTATCAATGTTTTGATAGAAAGACTGATTTGTCTAACTAGCGAAAACAATGTTCTGGGATTAAAAAAGAATTTAAACGAATACCGCCCCCCCCCCCCAACCTCTTTTAGTTTTCACTGCTTAGCCTTTAATCGGTGGGGAGACGGGGGTGGGGAGATGGGGGTGGGGAGACGGGGGTTGGGAGACGGGGGTGGGGAGACGGGGAAGGGAGGGGCTAGCGTTTGCGTTTGTTAACACGGCGAGTCTCATTCTAGTGTTTACGTAATATTGCCTTGCCTTGTTTCCTTGTGCTATAGACGGGGGGGGGGGGGGGGGGGGGGTTTACATTATTTAAATGTTCCGTTTTTGTATGCATTGGTTAAATAACGTAAAAGTTTTTCTTAAATTTAATTTTTAATCAAACGAACTAATTAACTATTTTTTGTTACCTAATTTGTTTACTTTATATATACATTTTTAGTGTCATTTTAGCACGTCTCATAAACTCAACGACTGGGGCCCATCTCCTCCGCCTTCCTCAAGTTACGCTATTGCAAACATGTCACAAATCAGGCACTTTCTATAATGGTAACTCCATTTCGTGCCATTAGCTTCATTTAGTAAACTAGAGCAGGGGTCGTCAAACTTTAGATAATAGTGTGCCAAAGTAGCATTTCTAAATCTTTCAGGGTGCCAACGGCCTTAATGTCATCCTGCTCTTTTCATGCAGAAGATACTTAAACTTCCTTTTTTTTGGTCTTTCGCGTGAAATTTAAAACCATACTGCTTGCCAAGTCTAGCACGCATACCGTAGGTTGCCCACCCCGGGCTAGAGTGTAGTCCTACCAATACGGTCAATAAAAACAGTGTATATGTTAAGTTTGCCAAATTTACCGTTGCCAAAATCACCGCTTTGATCGTTTTGCGAAATTACCGTTGCCGAATTTACCGTTGCCAAAATTACCTTGCCGAAAATACCGTTGGCGAATTTACCGTAGCCAAATTTACAGTGATTCGTGTGGGAGAATAGACTAGGTAGCAAACCGAATTGTACATTGGTGTGTGAGAATAGACTAGGTAGCAGACCGAATTGTAAATTTGTGTGTGAGAATAGACTAGGTAGCAAACCGAATTGTACATTTGTGTGTGAGAATAGACTAGGTAGCAGACCGAATTGTACATATGTGTGTGAGAATAGATTAAGTTGCAGACCAAATTGTACATTTGTGTGTGAGAATAGACTAGGTAGAAGTCTCAATGGTACATTTGTGTGTGAGAATAGACTAGGTAGCAAACCGAATTGTACATTTGTGTGTGATAATAGACTGGGTAGAAGTCCGAATGGTACATTTGTGTGTGAGAATAGACTAGGTAGCAAACCGAATTGTACATTTGTGTGTGAGAATAGACTAGGTAGCAGGCCGAATTATACATTTGTTTGTGAGAATAGATTAAGTAGCAGACCAAATTGTACATTTGTGTGTGAGAATAGACTAGGTAGCAAACCGAATTGTACATTTGTGTGTGAGAATAGACTAGGTAGCAGACCGAATTGTACATATGTGTGTGAGAATAGATTAAGTTGCAGACCAAATTGTACATTCGTGTGTGAGAATAGACTAGGTAGCAAACCGAATTGTACATTGGTGTGTGAGAATAGATTAGGTAGCATACCAAATTATACATTTGTGTGTGAGAATAGACTAGGTAGAAGTCCCAATTGTACATTTGTGTGTGAGAATAGACTAGGTAGCAAACCGAATTGTACATTTGTGTGTGATAATAGACTGGGTAGAAGTCCGAATGGTACATTTGTGTGTGAGAATAGACTAGGTAGCAAACCGAATTGTACATTTGTGTGTGAGAATAGATTAGGTAGCATACCAAATTATACATTTGTGTGTGAGAATAGACTAGGTAGAAGTCCCAATTGTACATTTGTGTGTGAGAATAGACTAGGTAGCAAACCGAATTGTACATTTGTGTGTGATAATAGACTGGGTAGAAGTCCGAATGGTACATTTGTGTGTGAGAATAGACTAGGTAGCAAACCGAATTGTACATTTGTGTGTGAGAATAGACTAGGTAGCAGGCCGAATTATACATTTGTTTGTGAGAATAGATTAAGTAGCAGACCAAATTGTACATTTGTGTGTGAGAATAGACTAGGTAGCAAACCGAATTTTACATTTGTGTGTAATAATAGACTAGGTAGAATTCCGAATGGTACATTTGTGTGTGAGAATAGACTAGGTAGCAGACCGAATTGTACATATGTGTGTGAGAATAGATTAAGTAGCAGACCAAATTGTACATTCGTGTGTGAGAATAGACTAGGTAGCTGACCGAATTGTACATTTGTGTGTGAGAATAGATTAAGTAGCAGACCAAATTGTACATTTGTGTGTGAGAATAGACTAGGTAGCAAACCAAATTGTACATTTGGGTGCAATAATAGACTAGGTAGAAGTCCGAATGGTACATTTGTGTGTGAGAATAGACTAGGTAGCAAACCGAATTGTACATGTGTGTGTGAGAATAGACTAGGTAGCAGGCCGAATTATACATTTGTTTGTGAGAATAGATTAAGTAGCAGACCAAATTGTACATTTGTGTGTGAGAATAGACTAGGTAGCAAACCGAATTGTACATTTGTGTGTAATAATAGACTAGGTAGCAGTCCGAATGGTACATTTGTGTGTAAGAATAGACTAGGTAGCAAACCGAATTGTACATTTGTGTCTGAGAATAGACTAGGTAGCAGACCGAATTGTACATTGGTGTGTGAGAATAGATTAAGTAGCAGACCAAATTGTACATTTGTGTGTGAGAATAGATTAAGTAGCAGACCAAATTGTACATTTGTGTGTGAGAATAGACTAGGTAGCAAACCGAATTGTACATTTGTGTGTAATAATAGACTAGGTAGCAGTCCGAATGGTACATTTGTGTGTAAGAATAGACTAGGTAGCAAACCGAATTGTACATTTGTGTCTGAGAATAGACTAGGTAGCAGACCGAATTGTACATTGGTGTGTGAGAATAGATTAAGTAGCAGACCAAATTGTACATTGGTGTGTGAGAATAGATTAAGTAGCAGACCAAATTGTACATTTGTGTGTGAGAATAGATTAAGTAGCAGACCGAATTGTACATTGGTGTGTGAGAATAGATTAAGTAGCAGACCAAATTGTACATTTGTGTGTGAGAATAGATTAAGTAGCAGACCAAATTGTACATTTGTGTGTGAGAATAGATTAAGTAGCAGACCAAATTGTACATTGGTGTGTGAGAATAGATTAAGTAGCAGACCAAATTGTACATTTGTGTGTGAGAATAGATTAAGTAGCAGACCAAATTGTACATTGGTGTGTGAGAATAGATTAAGTAGCAGACCAAATTGTACATTTGTGTGTGAGAATAGATTAAGTAGCAGACCAAATTGTACATTTGTGTGTGAGAATAGATTAAGTAGCAGACCAAATTGTACATTTGTGTGTGAGAATAGATTAAGTAGCAGACCAAATTGTACATTTGTGTGTGAGAATAGATTAAGTAGCAGACCAAATTGTACATTGGTGTGTGAGAATAGACTAGGTAGCAGACCAAATTGTACATTGGTGTGTGAGAATAGACTAGGTAGCAGACCAAATTGTACATTTGTGTGTGAGAATAGACTAGGTAGCAGACCAAATTGTACATTTGTGTGTGAGAATAGACTAGGTAGCAGACCAAATTGTACATTTGTGTGTGAGAATAGACTAGGTAGCAGACCGAATTATACATTAGTGTGTGAGAATAGACTAGGTAGCAGACCGAATTGTTCATTTGTGTGTGAGAATAGACTAGGTAGCAAACATAGGTTTAAAAGCAGTTCTAAAATTCTTGACCGGGATTTGAACCAGTAAGCTTGTGGCTACCATCGCGCCTCCTATTACATATACATCATTGATCTTTCGGGCCATGCAGAATAAAATTGGAGCCAATGACAGTCTAAGGCCTAGGTCCATGACATGCTAGGGTCAAGTGTGGCCTAGGTCGTGACATTCTAGTGTCAATTGTGGCCTAGGTCCATTACATTCTAGGGTCAAATGTGGCCTAGGTCATGACATTTTAGGGTCAAATTGTGGCCTATGCCCATGACAGGTTAGGGCCAAATGTGGCCTAGGTCCAATTAGGGCCTGTCTACGATTCTTTAGGTTAAGTTTTGTCAGCTAGTGCATCATGTTATGGTGGTAATGGCATCAGATCATGACAGTTTTGACAGAGTTTAGACTAGACCCTATTGACCAACTTAATTAAAGGTAAAGTCGTAAAGTAATCCATCGGGACCAAATTGATCCATGGGGCCAGTGAAGCATCATTCACCGCTTCTAAAGTTATATATAGGCCTGTTAGGTTTAAATAAAAAATTGAGGCATCCAAACTATATTTTGGAAATGTATAGCTTACTTACCACAAATTTCTTTTCCTCATTTTTTGTGAGAAATTCAGAAATTGTTGCTTTTGTTTCTTTGTATTCCACTGAATCAGTGTTCAAGCTTGTCATTGTAAAACTAGGATCAATTAATTGAAAAAATGCCCATGTTTAGTTTTAATTATGTAATGTAATTACCATAATAAGCATTTTTCATGAAACTATATAACTCTAATACGGTCTAAATATAGTTGACTTATTTTAACTTTATCATTAGATCGAAGAAATACAGTACAAATTATAGTTTTAAATTTTGCTTATGGACATCAAGAAGTAAAAATGGCACTGCCCAACATAAGCTTGAATGCCTTAAAAAAAATCTTTTAACAATAATTTCCAATTGTTATCTAATGCTATAGGCCTACATGTGTAACACTTAGGTCTGGCGTGGTAAATAATTATTTAAGCTTTTATACATCTCACAACAAAATGTTGATCCATTCAGCCTATTCATATATTTTGTAATTGTAAAAACAAGATTGAATTGATGCCCAAAAAATGTACTGACTTTTACTAAAATTTTTGAAATTATATGCTTTAACTTCCACTTCTCCATAGCCATAATTATCAGAATACAATGGTTTTAATAATCTATCGGATATATAAATTAGGGCCTCGTATTAGTCTATTATTAGTTCGTGTGTTTTTATTACTCGTGTAACATATAAGACATAAGCTTAGTTAGCTTTTAAAACTATTTATAATATTTTCTATAGTATTAGCATTCTTTTTATTGCTAATTTTCAATTCAAAATGGATTTACTGCAACCGGTTTTCCCTAGAAAGACTGAAAGAGTGTAGGCCTAATAGGCATATTGACGTCTTATATTTATATGTAGCCTACCCGTATTAAAACCCACGCTCTGTCTGTTTTTCTTTTAAACATACTAATTAAATACTAAGAATTGAATAATATATGTTGAAAATTAAAATCGTTCGATCTATATTTTAGCGAAATGAATTAAGGTTCTTACCAAATGTACAGTGAAGTAAATAATTACGGGTAACGCCCCCCACCTTTACCACGCCTTTTGTTGTGAAGTGGTTGACCTCTGACCTTTAAACCTGACCCATTTGTGCGGATAGTCAGTTGGAATAAATCCTTAGAATATAAAAACTATTTACATTTTATATTTTATAAAATATATAATAAAACTTCATTTAATTCTATCTCATTTTGGGGAAAACATCTTATTTTTTTATAATTTAAAATTTTGATAATTGTCAATTTCTTCGATACTTTCTTCCCATCGTTCCGTTGCAAATAGTTTCTAACCAAGCCACCATGGCGCCGACAACAGAGGTATAAATTACAATGAACTTACTTTCACATATAACTAAAACACTTTTATTGCCTAATTGACTGAAAAACATTTAAGTAGTCAGATTTCGGCTCTATTTTGTTTTATTAAGATAGAGGCATGACTTTGCTATAAATATTAAATAAATGTTACTAACGACTCAATGTCTTACTTAGTAACTAGATCATAGATTCATAGATCTAGACTAGTAGTAGTAGTAGTAGTTAGTAGTACTAGCTAGTAGGCTTACAAGTTCCTATAACTTATAACTATAACTTCCTATAACTATAACTCCAATAACCTATAACTAGTCTTAGTTAGTTACCGACTCACAGTCACATACTATTATTTTGTTATTAACAAGTGCTTTTTAAACTCATACTCATAGAAGTTATATTGGTTGTTTTCGCCAATAGCGAATTAAAAGAGCTCCTCCTCCCTCTAGATGTCAACATACCACTTTGGCCAAAATCAAATGTAGGCCAAAGAAATTATGCTTTAGCCAAAAATAGTAGTAGTTTTAAAATGAAAATATCGCCGTTTTCTTTTATAATAACCTTTATATAAGGATGGTTGTTTATAATATTTTTGTTAAGAAATTTTGGAGCCTAAACAGAATTGGGAAAAATGAATTGGGCTATTGGGAAACGTGGCCATCATCGGAAACGAGGGACGAACAACGCAACATTTTTTGTTTATATTTTGGACCACTCCACTCAGTGTGTGGATGTAGCCTAGGCCTACCCAGAGCTCACAACGCTTGAACACGTTTTATTCTAAAATCCCAATTTTTCTCGCTTAAAGTTTTTAAATGGAGAAATTACATTATTTAAAAATAAGAAGAAGAAAACACCAGTAGACCTATCTATGTGCATTTAAAATTAAAATAGTAGGCCTAGACGTAGATGATAATAAATTATTTCAGGGTGCCCATTTTCTTATGGCAAAAATGTTCTTCAGCGCTACCTTTGAAAATGAGCGGTCACCAAACACTAGGCTACAAAGATGACCACTAGGCTGACAATCTATGCGATGATTGCGATCCAACATTATTGAATTATTTCGTGGCATCAACATTTTTTCGCTCTGTCCCCCTTAAAAGTCTATTAGATAGGCCTATAATCGGTTATTATTTAATTAATATTAAAGGTAGCTGTGCATAATACTGGCCACACAATCACCTAGTATGCCATGGCCACAGAAACTGGTGAACGCTGCTTCACCGAATCTATGGATCAATTTAGTCAGACGGGTAGGCCTACATAACTTATAACTACACTGAACTATATAAATTATTTTAGCCTCAACTTTTAAATTACCTGGCAACCCTGCCCTATGGCAACAGACAGCGTCCTAGTTTACGATGCTATTGGCGAACACAACCGTTATATTTACTTAAGTTATTCTACTGATCACTGGTACAGAATTTACAAAATTCAAAATTATAACATTTTTAACCTATTAATTTTGGTTTATTTATCTACCGATTATGTTTACACTACATTCAGCCTATGGTGTAGTCACAGTGTAGTGACTGTATAGGCTAGGCTATACATTATACATACACTATGCTATATGATTTAAACTATTGCTGGTAGTGTGGTAGTGTTAATAGTAAATGATAAAAAGATAATGAGGTATGGTAAACCTTTTACTAGTCATATAAAGTCATAAAGCCTAAGGGGGCACAGTAGCCGAACGGCAGCACGTTCGACTGGCGATCCGAAGGTCCTGGGGCTCGAATTCTGGTGGAGGCTATGATTTTTTCCCAGGATTTGAGTGTGTCCCTTAGTCTACCCAGCTCTGATGGGCACCTGACAGTTGGGGTAAAGTAAAAAGTGCCTTTTTGTACACCCATGTATGGATAGTACACTCCGCATCGGAGTGTCTATTCGTACACGGCATGCGCACTGATAATTAAATTCGACTGCGCATTTCTTTTGCGCATTTAAAATATTTGACTGAGGCTCTTAAATATATAGACTGCTGTTTTTAACAAAGTATTCCTGGCCTAGTGGTTAGAACGGTGCGCTCTTATAAGATGGGAGAGATTCTACCCTGCGGTCAGCCGTTGTAATTTTTTTTATTATTATAGTATATCCAGTTGAACGCAAATGTTTTTTTTTTTTAAATTTACTCTTTTCTAATGTTGTTAGTCCTGGTTAAACTTGTAGTTTTGTTAAGTTAATTTCTTTAGCTTTGGCTTTTCTTTATGTATCATAATGTAATCCTATATCCTTATACTTATAGATACCTTTGTTTAGAAATGATAATATATATAAGCCTATATATATATATATATAGCCTAAATATACCGGTACCTGTAGGCTATATATATGATTGCTTGATGTTCTGTTTCTGAGACTGAATAAAGTGTTGTGAAGAGATTTTACTGCTTTTGTTGTATTTTATTGTCTTGGGTGGAGCATTGAGCAATATCATTAAGTCCGCATTAGACTACTATTCTATTTGTGTGTGTATAGTTGGAATTCTTATCCTATAACCAAGGCAACTGGTAATTAAATCTTGACTTTTTTTTTTGGTTTAGTCAGCGAGGCTGTAGAACAGACACTAAAAAAATATTTTTTTTGACATAAAAGACCAGTCTGAATTATTTATAAATATAATGCTAAAC
This sequence comes from Anisus vortex, assembly GCA_949126835.1. NCBI lineage: Eukaryota > Metazoa > Mollusca > Gastropoda > Planorbidae > Anisus > Anisus vortex. The sequence goes on from OX421493.1 coordinate 32,830,876, forward strand.
TATTATTTAAAAAAAAAACACAGTAAAAGTAATTTGCTAATTATAAAAAAAAAACTATTGCGTTCAACTGGATAGGCTATACTATAATTGAATTTTAAAAAAAAATAACTACTACTGACAGTAGGGTAGAACCTGTCCCCTCTTTATACAACACACAGCAAATAGTAATTCAGCGCTGGTTTTGAGGCACAGTCAATTATAATCATCACTGCGCATGTCGTGTATGGATAGACCAGTGTAGCCACAGGGGTTGGGCATTGTGCTGGTGACGCATTCCCTAGAATGCTGTGGCCACAGAAACTGGTGAACAATGCTTCACCAGCCCTATGATCAGTATGGTCCGAAGGGTTCTTCACTATAAAGTCATATAAAGAGTATATAAGATGAGTCAAAATTATGATAAACCACTAATAAAGGAGCCATCAACTAAAAAAAAACATGTAAAAATGTAGAACATATTCAGAAAAGAGCTGCAAGGCCTATTACTAGCGAATATAATTTACAACTGACAAGAGTAACACTAAAGACCAATAGTTAAATCACTAAACCTAGAAACACTAGCGAACAGAAGGGTCAATTAGTAAAGTAGTAATAATACATAACGCATTAAATTATAATTTAGAACAATACCAGTAACTTAACATCATTTAAAACACTAATAAAACTGCAGGTTTCTTCTTCTATTAGTCAGTCTGCAGAGCTTTTGCTCTCTTACAGTCAATGCCAGACAAACATATTTACATGTTCTTTTCAGTTGTTCAATACTGTTATATAGTGTGTTGGTAAAGGTAGGTTGAGGGGGGAGCAGAGTGTATCTGAGGTTGGTTAGCTCAGGGCATTCAAGCAGGAAGTGGTCTACAGTTTCTTGTGGGCAAGGGCAAAGTCTGCAGTTGGGTGGGTGAGTTGGGTTTATTCTATTTAGGTGTGAGTGCGAGTGCTATATGTCCTGTTCGCAACTGGAATATAGTGCATTGTTCTTTGTGGGGAAGGAACTTTATGTTGTCTTGTTTGTTGGGCTGATTCATTTCTCTGTACATTTTTCTTCCAGTTGTTCCCTGAGCCCATTGATTTAGCCATTCCTCCTTAAAGTTGTTTTTTTAGTATGTTGCACACTGTGTTGTAGCTGACAGGTCTTTCATATTGGTCCATGCTAGCTACCTTCCTAGCCAGTCTGTGAGCTTTTTCATTTCCTGGTATTCCAATATGTCCTGGGTCCATTGTAGAGTTATGTTGATGTTGTATGTGCTTATTAGGTAGTCCAAAGTGTGTTCTAATAGGGTGATTTCTTTCAAGCCTGGTGAGGTTTTGCTTGCTACTGTTTCAAGTGCTGATTGAGAGTCGGTGAAAATGACTATAGCTGCTGGGGCAAGATGTTTTGTTGTTATATTTATGTTTTACTGTTTCAAGGGCAATAATCAAGGCATCTACTTCTGCTTGAAAGTTTGTGCAATAGTTCCCACATGGTGCACTTATCTCAAGGTATTTTTATCAGGGAATATCAGGTAAACGCCTAGTCCAGCATTTATTGTGGCTTTAAATGCTGAGCCATCTGTATAGGTGTGGATGGCTGTATCTGTATAGCTTTCAATGGTTTCTAGTGCACCTACTTTAAGTTCTAGCAGGTTAGATGTTTTGGTTAGGCTTTTGTTGTTCAAAGAGGTTTTAATTCTTGGTTGCCTTTGTCTTCCACCGGGGGGTAAATGCGAATGTCTTGTAATTGGTTCTCGGTTTTGGGGGAGGTGGTGTTTTCGTTGTAGTTGGTCTGCTATTTGCAATAGGGACTTTTGTTTCTTTTTTTAGGCTGTTCTGTTGCGTTCAATAAGTATTTTGTTTGGGTGGTTATTCTCCAGTCTTTTGTACCTTTCGACTGCTTCTAAAGCTGCTCTGTCTCATCTTAGTTGCAGTGGATCAATGTTTGAGTCTATTTCACACGCTGCTGCGGGTGTATATCTCATACCCCCACTGATGAGGCGCAGGGCTTGGTTCTGTATTGTGTCTATTGTATTTAGCTGTGTCCGGTTGGCAGTATTCTAGGGCTGATCTTATATACCCTATGTATAAATTCCTTAAAGTGTTTTTTTCTGCCCCCCATGCAGTGCTGGATAGATGTTTTATAATGTTTAGCCTTTTTGAAGCTTTTTATTTTAAGTCAGCCATGAAGTTTCTTAAGGAGAGTTTTTGATCAAGTTTCACGCCCAGGTATGTTGGGTTTTCTTCTTTTTTTTAACAGGATAGAATCTAGTTTCAGGTTATATATTCTTGTGGCTGTTTTTTTGCTGTGGCTAAAGATGGTGTACACTGTTTTTTCTTAATTTATATTCATTTTCCAAAGCTTAGTATAAGTTGAGATAGTAAGCAGTGCTTTGTTTAGTTTGGTTCTAGTTAAAACTGGATATTTTTCTGTTGTCCAAATTGGAAGGTCATCTGCATACACTGCTTTGTTTACTGTGATGAGATCAGGTAGGTCATTGATGAATATTAGGAAGAGTGTGCAGCTAAGGGCTGATCCTTGAGGGAGTCCTTCCTCCAGGGTCTTTTTGTCAGAAATTGCTCCTTCAAAAATAGTCTGGATGGTTCTGTTTTGGAGGAAGGCCATTATCCACTGATGCATTTTTCTGTGTATTCCCATCTTCCTCATCTTCATAAACAGTCCTAATCTCCATACTCTGTTGTATGCTTGCTGGAGGTCGATGAAGACAGCCGTGGTATGTTTGTTGTTTTGGAAGCCTTCTACTGTTTCTTGCATGAATCTGTACAGATGGTCTTCAGTTCTGCTTGCTTTCCTAAATCCTGCCTGTGTGTTGTGCAGTGATTTTGTGCGCTCCAACCTAGCGTTGACCATTTTTTCAGCTAATTTGCCTATAGTTGATGTTAAGGAAATAAGCCTATAACATTTTGGATCATCAGGTGGTTTATCTTTCTTGAGTATAGGTATGATACTTGCTGTTTTCCATTCTTTTGGCAATGACCCTGTCATCCAAGTAGTGTTGATGTATTTTAGTGAAACTTCCTTAGCTGTGTGGCCTAGTGCCTGTAACATTTCATTTGTTATTCTGTCAGGTCCTGGGGACTTCCTAGTTTTGAGTTTTTTAAGAGCTTCATTTAGTTCTTGTTGTGTAAACTGTGTTTCAAATAGTGTTTATGTTGGCTGATGGGCTTTTCTCTTGTTTTTTCATGAGTTTTTGAAAGGTTTTATCCAGGTTCTTTCTCGGCTGTGTTTTGTTTGTGTTTACAAAATGTTTGTTGAAGATCTCAGCTTTTTTCTTGTTATTTGTTGTTAGGGATTTCCCATGGGTCATGGGCCTTGGGTTGCTTTTAGTCTTGTTGCCTGCTAACTGATGTAGAAGTGTCCATGCCCTGCGTCCATTCTTTCTGAGGTCAAGCTTTTTACATGTTTTGACCCACTTAGCTTTTTTGTTGACTTTTATGTAATATCTGATTTTAGTTGTCAGTTTATTTAGCTTGTTTTTTTTTCTTTTGACGGGTGTTTTTCAGCAGTTTTTCTAGCTTTGGCTCCATCTTTTACTAGGGATTCTAGCTCTGGGGTCCAGAATGGTGAGTATTTTTTTTTATTGCCACAAGGAATATGTTTTTCAGCTGCTCAGAGAATTATGTTTACAATGTGTGAATAAACAGCAGTATTTAAAGACTGCCCTGAAATGCTTGACAGTTCTGAGTCTATTTCTTGGGCATATGTGGTCCAGTTAGCTTTCTTGTAGTTCGAGAAAGTTTTTCTCTGTGTCTTGCATCTACCTGATCTTCCTATGTTGATTAGGATGGGTCTATGGTCACTGCCCACATCAATGAGCACTGTATATTTGTGTTGATTTATGATGTCTGTTGATATTAGTGTCACATCTGGTCTGCTGGTTGTATTGTGTGCCCTGTGTAGAAAGGTTGGTGGAGAATCCTTGTTTTGTAGTAGCTAAAGGTTTGTTGAGTTGACAATATCCTCTAGGTCTTTTCCTCTCTTGTTGTAGCTTGAGTAGCCTAAGGTTGGTTTTAAATGGTACCAGATAGCAAATGTAAGATACAACTATTGATTTTTGTCATTAGGTTGATAGCTCAATGGTATAAACATGTTTTTTTTCAACTTTAACATTTGCTCTAGTTGCTTTTGGGAACTTTTTTCTTATTTTTTTTTTTTGTAAAAAGATGTTGTTTTAAATTTTGTACTAATATTTTTATTCTATTTTTTTTAGCCAAAATTTTAGTGTGGAAATTCATAAGGCATGATATCACTTATATTTATTTTAATCTATCAAAATATAAATTAAATATTAAATATAATATATTAAATATAAACTTAGTTTACAAAGAAAGGGAGTATAATAAAAACTTTGTTTTCATGGGTTAGTTTATTTAGCCTTTTTTTACTAAGAAACTTGAATACTGTGATTCATTATTCATTCACTTTTATTTTTTTTATAATTTGGTATATCTTAAGAAAGAAAAAAGCTATCTACAAAATTATTGTAAGACATATACAGACCTGCCTACTCTCCCGCATTGTGCGGGAGTTCTACGCATTTGAACCCTGTTTTCCGCTTTTACGCACACCTTTAAAATTCTTCCGCTTTTTTGTTCCCCGCCTATGGATTTTTTTTCCGAAAATTGTTAATTTTTTTTTTCCGATCGATATTTTTCCGACACTTGCAAAAATGCGAATCTTTTTCTTTCGAAAATCGGAAGTCGGAACTAAAATTTATTTGCATGGACATGCGCAGTATACACACTTCCCTTTATTTTACCATTGAATCGACAAAAAAATGGCGGCACTTTCACTTTCTGGTCTGTGCCGGCCAAAAAAATCGGCAGATAAAAACTACGATAAAATAGCGATTTCCAATCCAATGTCTTATAATAAATATAGTTACTTCCTTTTACTAATAAATAATCTTCCGTTTTTCGCTCTTCTGTTCTTTTTTTTTTAAATTTATTTTTACAACGATGTTGCTAGCAATGATGCAATGCAATGCCTAGGCCTATGCTAAGACTATTGTATTTGTATTGAAATGGAATAAGCTAGGTCATCTGGCTTACGTTATAAATCAGTTAGGAACCTTTTTAAGGCATGCTAATGCTATGTGACTCAGAATATAATTTTGCATCTACATATGAAAGACTGTTAGTTTAAAGTTTAGATTTTGAGTGGGAAAGCTGATCCGAAGCTTCAGCCATTGACTACGTCATACTCAAACACTGTTATTTTGCCATTAAGTTAGGCTATATCGGGAGAATTATTTTTTTCAAAAGCCCTAAATAACTGAAACCTCTATGTAAATATAATAATAAATAGTAAGTTTTTTATAAGATAAATAAAATATAAAATGGCTATTATTAAATTCCATTATAATTATTTTTTTAATGAAAATTAATATGTGCCTTTGAAAATGGGAGTTTGGGGCAGGGGTGCCACTTTTCCGGATTATCCCGGAAATCCGGAATCGCGAGGCTAAATATTTTTCGGCTCCGGATTCGCGAGATTCAATTTTCTTTGGTTCCGGATTCGTGGGTTAACCAACAAAAAAAAAAATCTACGGGTCCGAAATCGCGGTACGAAACCCGGTTTGGTGAGAATCGGATCCGCTATAAATAGACTTAATAGACCTGGTAGGCGTACTGTAAACCATACCTAGATAGGTCTACGGCTACAGTATTAGCCTTTAAGCTTAGTTTAGTGAAATGTCACGCTATGTGGTTGGATTTTTTTTCAAATTCACTACAAAATTTTTAATGATCGGAAAATAATGTAGGCTACCTAAATTTTCCAGCCGCCTAGATTTTAATCGTCATATCGGTAATTGGTAATTCCCGACTCGGCGACTGTTTCACACCTCCGTGTGGACCGTGTAGGCTATACTATTAGTAGGCCTATATATTAGGCTAGGCCTAACTATAAGCTTGTAATAGGAAAGGTTATTGCCATTTCAATGGAAAGATTAAAACTGCTTTTTTTTCCCTCCATTAAAAATGCGTTTTTTATCAGCCCGCTATAATGAAGGCGACGAAATATGAATAAATTAATCTATTGGAGCAATGTCACAGTTAGGCCTACTGTTTAATATAGCATATATACGTTGCAGTCATATTTATTAGGCCTAATGAATGGAGTAAAACTGTCGGTGTAATGTTTAGAACTAGGCCTAGTCCTAGCAGTCACTTATGCTGGTGCAAATTTTTTTAACAATATCGGACATAACAAGAAAATCATAAAATAATGTTGATTTAAATTAATTTCAAAACGAAGTTTTAAATTGTTAGTGTCGCGCATTCGCGAATTTGCTCATTTTGATAACAAAATAAAAATACGTCATTTAACTGAACTATATAGCCTATCGTAAAAAAAATGTGTATTAATCCTTCAGTTTTTATTTTTTCCCTCTTTTCAGTTATTAGGCATTTGAAGTTACAGACTAGATTCAGTAGTTTACTAGTTAACATGTTATCCTAAATAAACTTAAGTTTCATTTGCCTTAGAGTTAAAGTCACTAGGATTAGGATACAATATTTTAATTACATTTATTGGTAACTGACCAAGAAAATACAGAACCAAGTAAATGGGGAATAAAGAAACACATAATTATATATTTAAAGTAGGCTAGCTTAACTTAGAAAAAAACAAAAGGGTTATGATAAGATCAATAGGAATGATGTTATTAAATTGTTAAAATAACACATCTTTGTATGTTTAACTATGATTTTAGATTTGTCCATTTTTTAAAAAGATTTTTCAAGCCATTTATCAATAACCAAAGTAAACTTAGGCCTAGCGATAACACAATCATATAAAAGTAAAACATTTTAAAGACATAATTTTCCTATCATAATATGCAGAAACATATTGTAAAAACAACATTGCTTATTGGTGTAGCCTATATTATATTAAATTATATATATATATATATATACCGGTATATACAATATGGTAAAAATAATATAAATTTTAGGAGATGCGATAAATTTCAGTGTTTGTAAAATTTTGGAAAGTAGGTTTCAGGGTTCAAGAAATTTTAAGAAAAGGATTTCAGGGTTCACTGCTTCAAGTGAGTGGCACCCACGGTTGGGGTTAGGGCTTAATCAAAAATTAAAACGACTTTTTCTGTCATGTGCCCCTCCTTCTATAAACTTAGAGAGGAGACAATTTCTGAGTTTTACAAGTCTGTAAGACTTTTTTTTTGTAAAGTGTGTGAATACTTGGTGCAAAACCTGCCTTTGGATGACCAAGTCCTTGTCAATTCAGTTAAATTAAAAATTAAATTAAAAATTAAATTGGTTACTTATATAGCGCTTCTATCCATGCTATTTCAGCATGCTCAGTGCGCTCTGTAAACACACTGCTGCCTGCTGGCGCAAATATGTTTACAGGCCCAAAACTCCTGCAGGGCGACAGGGATCCGTCGGTGGCCGGGCTAAAACCCGCGACGTGTCAGATGGTTTTGGGTTGACAGTCCGGTGAACTAACCGCTAGGCCAGCCGGCTTCACAAAGTTGTAGTCAACCTTCATGAAATTAAATTGGTTACTTATATAGCGCTTCTATCCATGCTATTTCAGCATGCTCAGTGCGCTCTGTAAACACACTGCTGCCTGCTGGCGCAAATATGTTTACAGGCCCAAAACTCCTGCAGGGCGACAGGGATCCGTCGGTGGCCGGGCTAAAACCCGCGACGTGTCAGATGGTTTTGGGTTGACAGTCCGGTGAACTAACCGCTAGGCCAGCCGGCTTCACAAAGTTGTAGTCAACCTTCATGAAAGAAAGAACATAACGTCTTCCCATCTAAATTACTTCTTAGATAGGTTTCCAATGCTGATGGGGGATGTTGACAGGGATGTTATCCTTGAGCAGTTCGCCAAGCTGCAGAGTACTGACTTGGATCTGCCAGTAAATGAACGGGTTGATCACAGCTGGACAAAGTTGTCCTCCGAGTATCCCCAACTCTCTAGTCATGAAGGGGATACTCACAATTCCCCACTCTAGCACGCCTTGTGAGCGTATTTTTTCAATGGTGAGGAAGACCTGCACTGACCATTGCATTTGGAATGATGTTATTTTATGTAGATTAAATATTATCATATATTATGCTGCAAACCTGTGTTTCTTTATAACTATGTTAATAGTTTGTGTATAATTATAATTATATTATTATGTATTTTTGTTATGCTGCTCTAAATCTCCCTCATCAGTTGGAAAATCTCCCACATAACTGGCCTCTGTCTCCCTCATGGGTCCAGTGGGGGGTAGGCAGGTCTGCATATATATATTTAAAAATTGGTTGAGCGTGAAAAATCTTTGGACAGAAAGGGTTAAGTTATCAAGGTGGCAAATTTTATGTTAAAAGAATTTTGAAACTACCGTTAACCCATGGAATGTATTTTTAAGACAGAAAATTTATATTTACATTAAGCTTTTGTTTTTCTTACAATTAACTTTTGTACAGAATATAATAGACTTGAAGATTTAAAAACCTTGTCATAAACTAAGTTTATATTCAAGACATTCTTTTTATAGGTAATGAGTATAGACAGGTAGACTTAAATTTAAAATATTCAAAACACTTTTGATAATCTTGAATGATATTTGAATTTTTTTGGGGCCTTGTACATTTTACTTTTCCCTTTTTAATCTTTAAATATAATTTATTTTTGTTTAAACAGGGAGGCGATGAAAAAACGTCAAGAAACACAATTATTTTCAGTTCTTCAAAAAAGGAACTCTTCAATCTCAACAATGGATTGAAGACCATGAATAGAAAGTTAAGGTCTTCATGGAAACTAGTCTTGTAAGTGGCACCGGGGCTGCCTATTTTCTTCAATATCTTGTTCTGTCTTGACTTTTATAGGAACTGCTTAAATATACTTTATTTGTTAAATCTTTGTATAAAAAAAAAATTACTCTGTTTTGTTATTTAAAACTTGAAGAAATAATGTCTAAGTCTAGCTAGCAGAACATTTTTCTTGTCACTTACAATAAAAATCTGATTCTAATAAATGTCTTTTCAATGATTTATATAATTGAAGCATTTCCTTTAATTTAATTAATAGAAATAAAGATGAAATTTCAACTGACAAATTAAATCAGGCAAGAATTTTTGTTATTCCTGGACCCAGAGAAAAATTCACTGCTGCTGAGGTTAGTTATTCAATCTTTCATTTTCATTGGTTGAAATTTCTTTTTTTTAGCATAATACATCAAGGTGGGCAATAATGAGTAATATTGGACATTCTGTACAAGACAATAGTTCCAGCATTGTTCAATGACACTCTGATTCTCAAAATATTTCCTTTTAATGGATATCTTGTCATTTCTGCCAATTTTACATTGTTTAAAATAAAAAAAATTATAATGTAAAAAACAAATGCACCAGTATATTTTATCATATTGTAAGACTTTATTGTTTAAATCTCTTACAATATTGTATTAATTGAGCTATAAATAGCATATCAACTAAAAAGTATCTCAGTTGAAACATCGTTTAACTTTTATTAAAATACAAGCTACATTGCCCGGTGTTGCCCAGGGTGAAAAAAGGTGTATAAGGTGCAGATAAAAATTTTATAAACTACAATTAAAAGAAAGCTAAATAAATTATTTTTTTTTACTGAAGACTTTTAGGAAAGTAATTTAAAATAAATATTGTAATTGGGTAAAAAATAAGCAAGTATTTTTATTTAACAAAAATCTAAATTGCCCGAAGATATACAATGTTTTTTGTTTTTAAAAGTTTGAAAAAAAAAATGTAGAAAAAAAATAGGTATAGTCTAACTGGAGAATCGAATCCGGGTTGCCCTCATAGCAATCCGCTATGTTAACCACTGAGCTAGTGAAGACACGTTTCTAATGTGAAAAATTATTAGACAGTAACTAGGCCTAAATAGGTCAGTGACACAAACTCACATGATTTCAAATTGACCAATGAAGATCCGTGGGGACACAAACATGATCTTTTTATATACCGGTATATAGATAACTTAATGTTTCATTAACTAAACATTAGTTTAAACAACATTAAATAAAACCATTCTCAAATTTAGCTTTATACAGTTTAAACTTTGTATTTGTGTAAGTTTCTGTGAATTACTTGCTATGATATTTTAAGTCTATGAATTATTTTCACAGTTTTCTGCAATGAAAGCTTACGTTGAAGCTGGAGGCAGTGTTTTAGTTTTAATGGGAGAAGGTGGAGAATCAAGATTTGAAACAAATATCAACTTTTTCTTAGAAGAATTTGGTATCATGGTGAATAATGGTAGGAGATCACCTATTGTATTAATTTTATTTATTGTAGATAGTTTGAAAACACCTTAAATAATTTTATCTTTTTCAATTTCTCAGTATTTAATTAAACTTTAAATTTTTACTACAGATGCTGTTGTGAGAACATCTTATTATAAATATTTTCATCCCAAAGAAGCCCTTGTTACAAATGGAATATTAAACAGGTATTTTTTTTTAACCATTAAATTAAAATACATGTCAACAGTAAGTGTAATATTTGCAGGTAATAGATTTTCCGCACTTTTGGTTTTATCCATTTTTTTCTACAAAAAGTGTGTCTTGCTTTTCATGGATTACTTTTTATTTTGTCAATTCTGAAGTTGATACTAGTGAAGACCAAGAATAGTAGGGAGCCCTGATAGTTGTTTAATAACTAAAGTCCTTCTAACAGTAATATAGGATATTATGTAAAGGTCATTGTAGATATTGCCTTTCGCAAAGTAATTATTATATTAATGAGTTAATTGATTTGATAATTATATTAAGACATTTACATTTTATTACATTAATTATTTAGTATCCCTTATTAAAATTAATAATAATAATAATTATTAATATAATTGTATAGGTCAGTGCACCCAATATATGTTGGGAAATCTTCTATAGAAAAATATTAAGTTTTTGTAAGAAAAAATAGTATACTTATGGAGGCCCCAGATGGGTGCTGATTTAATATCTCCATTGTAAAATTGCTTAATTAAAGTATATCATATGTGCCTACAATTCCTACATTTTGATTCTTAGAAGAAAACATACATCTGTGTTTTATGCTTTGAAAATAAATTTGAAGTAAGTGACAGAAATATTGTTACTTCATCATTACAAGTTTATGAACTGTGATCAAACTCAAGTTGTGAGCTTGTCTGGATAATATGATATTATAATAAAACTGAAGATCAATGGTTAGCTGCCCATAGGCTACCACACTACCATAATAATAATAATAAGCTATAATAATTATGGGCACTAACAGTCATGTTACATGTTCATTTATTTTTCATATAAAATTTTATTAAAGTTTCTTATTGTGTTTAGTATTAACAATTATTGTGTTTAGTATTAACAATTATTGTGTTTAGTATTAACAATTATTGTGTTTAGTATTAACAATTATTGTGTTTAGTATTAACAATTATTGTGTTTAGTATTAACAATTATTGTGTTTAGTATTAACAATTATTGTGTTTAGTATTAACAATTATTGTGTTTAGTATTAACAATTATTGTGTTTAGTATTAACAATTATTGTGTTTAGTATTAACAATTATTCTCTATGAAAATTGATTTTTTAAAATTATGTTGGAGTGTCTAGAACAAATTATTTGGTTTTATTTTGATTTAATGTTTGCCCTGGTATTTGGTATTCGGTATTTGGTATTTGGCGGTTTTGGATTTAGCTAACCTGCTCTCGGACAGATTATTAACACACAAAAAAAACAAGGTTGACTATATATCTCAAATGTAAACAACTTGAATCAAACCAAAGACTGTTAGCTTGCTTTTCATTTACAGTCAAAGAAATGTCAACATTTTCTCTATTTGCATTAAAACTACCCACTTATTGAATGAACATGTTATATAATTGATTCATTGAATAGACACACCATAATCTAATTGATTCATTGAATTGACACACCATAATCTAATTGATTTATTGAATGGACACATCATAAATAGTTTTTGTTTGCAATGTTTTAAATTTTATGTGTAGTTAAATTGTGGACTCTTTCCTCTGTCTTAATGGGGTCTCCACAATAATATAAAGAAGAAGAAGTTTGGGTTACATGGTTAGCTTGTTTTACATTTTACAGTCCAATAAAATTTCTAATTGTTTAGGGCAATCAGTCAAGCTGCTGGTAAAGTAACGTTTGGTTCTGGAGATGAGGATGCTAACAATGCTCAGTAAGTTTATTCACATCAATCAATTGTTGTTTGTCCCTTTAGTCCAACCTTCAAACTAAATATGGTAGTTGTTCTTCTAGAAAATGTCTAACATTTGTTGATGTCGTTGATTGGTTACCCTAAATAAAAGTAATTTAATCCTAAACAGAGCTTTATCATTTCTCTACCCCTATGGAGCAACTTTAAATGTTGCCAAGCCTTCAATAGCTGTGTTGTCTACAGGAACAGTTTGTTTCCCACTCAACAGGCCAGTTTGTGCTTTATATTCAGCCAGGGTAAACATTACTTTCAATACTTTATCATTCAATAAGCATAAAATATTTCCAATACATTTAGAGTAGTTTTTTTATAATGATGACTGATTCCATTCAATGTCTCTCAGCAAGGTAAAGGGAAATTGGCAGTGCTTGGTTCTATACATATGTTCAGTGATCAGTACTTAGAGAAAGAAGAAAACAGTAAGATTTTGGTAAGTACAATTTTCCTATTTTACTTGTATGGGTTTGTATGTGTTTGTATGTGTATGTATGAATTGTTTTAATTCATATGTACTTAAGAAGGTTTATACAATATTTCTAAATCTCTTCACTAGGATGTTCTTATACAGTTTCTGACAACAGATGACATAAAGTTAAATGTAATAGATGCTGAAGATCCAGAGGTATTGTGTTTGGTGTGTGTCCATTCTGTGTATGTCCTTACTTATTTACAAGAATTCTCTCCCTTGTAATACATTCTGTGTGTGTCCATTCTGTGTATGTCCTTACACATTTACAAGAATTCTCTCCCTTGTAATACATTCTGTGTGTGTCCATTCTGTGTATGTCCTTACACATTTACAAGAATTCTCTCCCTTGTAATACATTCTGTGTGTGTCCATTCTGTGTATGTCCTTACACATTTACAAGAATTCTCTCCCTTGTAATACATTCTGTGTGTGTCCATTCTGTGTATGTCCTTACTAATTTACAAGAATTCTCTCCCTTGTAATACATTCTGTGTGTGTCCATTCTGTGTATGTCCTTACACATTTACAAGAATTCTCTCCCTTGTAATACATTCTGTGTGTGTCCATTCTGTGTATGTCCTTACACATTTACAAGAATTCTCTCCCTTGTAATACATTCTGTGTGTGTCCATTCTGTGTATGTCCTTACTAATTTACAAGAATTCTCTCCCTTGTAATACATTCTTTCATTTCCAGATTTATGATTACTGTCAACTACCTGATATTGCCAGATTGTCTGAGCAGCTAAAGACATGTCTACAAGAAAGTGATGACATTCCAAGGGACATCACCACCCTTTTTGACAACTCAATGTTTAAACTTGATACATCTCTTGTTCCAAAAGCCATAAAGTAAGAATACAAATTGTGCCTATACAATGTTAGATACATTCTTTCTTGAAATATCTCATAATAATGATGTAGCATGAATAGTGCACTGTACCTGTACTATTGAAACATGAATAGTGCACTGTACCTCTATTATTGAAGCATGAATAGTGCACTGTAAATGTACTATTGAAGCATGAATAGTGCACTGTACCTGTACTATTGAAGCATGAATAGTGCACTGTATCTGTACTATTGAAGCATGAATAGTGCACTTTACCTGTACTATTGAAGCTTGAATAGTGCACCCTACCAGTACTATTGAAGCTTGAATAGTGCACCCTACCAGTACTATTGAAGCTTGAATAGTGCACCCTACCAGTACTATTGAAGCATGAATAGTGCACCCTACCTGTACAATTGAAACATACAACCACTGATTGATGTTATTTAGAAATCTTTGAGTTAACATTGTCTTGTTTTGCACAGAAAAATATAGACTAGCTGTATTGCGATATTGTATGTGTTTTATCATTCACCAGGGCTTATGAAGAGTTAAAAGTCAAACATGAACAGTTAACTCTTATAACACCGCAGTTTGAAACCCCACTACCACCTTTGACGCCTGCTGTAAGTTGTACTTTTAAAAAATTTTGTAATGAAATTTTTTTTATTTATTCTTTATACTGTAAAAATTTCAAATATTTGTGTAAACATTTCTAGGAGAAAGAAATTTTTTTTTAATTAACAAAATTGTACACTGTCCTAAAAATTTGTTATGATCAAATTGTATTTTTGTTTTTGAAGGTTTTTCCACCTTCATTTAGAGAACTGCCAGCTCCCTCACTGGAACTCTTTGATTTGGATGAACAGTTTTCATCAGAGAAAGTCAGAATTGCACAGATTACAAACAAATGTAAGTCTCTGCCTTCCATTTGTTGGTTTCAAAATGGACACAATTCTACAAAATTTCCGACTTTTTGTTGCTTAAAATAGTGGCTTTTCCTGACTTATGTAATGTTTTACATAAAAATATATTAATTAGCCCAGAGATAATGTTTGGTTATCTAAAAAATAATTCCTCTCACTAAATGTATCAAGACACAACCTGACAGCAACAATTACAAGGTGACATATTAGGTGTAAGCTGGTTTACGTGCTTACCAATATGTATGAATAGCTTACCAAAATTTTGTTATATTTGCTTGAATAGTTCCATATATAAACCAGAATAGTAAACCCCAGATACTGGTTGAATTAGTTTCAAGTAGCTACCAAAAGAGAAAAAAAGACTAAAAATCATGTTTGCCAGTTAACAAAAAAGTTTTAAAGCTAGAAAGTTAGTTGTTCCCGTCCTGTCAACTCTTCATCTACATCTATGAGGCTCAGTTTGTCCTGTCAACTCTTCATCTACATCTATGAGGCTCAGTTTGTCCTGTCAACTCTTCATCTACATCTATGAGGCTCAGTTTGTCCTGTCAACTCTTCATCTACATCTATGAGGCTCAGTTTGTCCTGTCAACTCTTCATCTACATCTATGAGGCTCAGTTTGTCTTTTGTTTGTTCTTATTTATGCTAACAATTACTGTAGAATCATAATGAAATGATTAAATGAGAGACAATACACTATTTGTTCCTCTCCTCTCCAACAGGTACTGATGATGATCTCGAGTACTATGTCAGAGAATGTGGTGATATTCTTGGAGTCACACATCATCTACCACAAGAGAGTCGTACAGCCAAACATATCCTTGAACACATTTTTACACAGATTGTGGAATTCAAAAAACTTAACCAGGTATTCAGGATAGTTTTGTAGACACTTTGTTCAGGTTTATGTTCCATTTTTTTTTGTTAATATTTAAATTTCTGATTGATACAGTCTTGTTATGGTTTAAATATCTGATTGATACAACTGATAAGAAAATATCATATTGAGTTATCTTTAAAGTAAAAATGTTATAATGTAATCAATTAAATCAATTATTGAGACTGTCAATGTTTTGTTGGTGTATTAAACCTAATTTAAAAAATAACCAATCCATATCTGCCAACTAATAACATTATATCTGCCAACTAATAACATTATATCTGCCAACTAATAACATTGGGTTTAAGATCTGACATTTTTTAATTGGTTGATTATAAGGGGTAGTTTAAGTAATTTATTGAAACTTAAACATAACATTGGATTGTTTTGAACAATTTCAGGAATCTCATTATGATGGAAGTATGGCTTAGATCTAGATCTAATACCAGTAGCATCTGTTGTTGTTTTATTATTGGAATAAACTAAATCTATACAAAACCTTTAAACTTGACAACAACTTAATATTTTACCTAAGATGTTTGGTAATGATTTCTTTTTTTGTTTAATGATGATAGTACAATAAAATCTAGACTCAAGTTTTCTGGTGTATGCAGTATAGATGTAAATTTATATTATCATTATCAGTGAACTAAAATGACTAAAATCCATTCAGAAAAAAATCTAAACATGTATATTATGTGAAAAGTTCTCTCTTTTGTATTTGTATATTCAATACTTTCACATTTAAAAATAAAACTGTATACAATTTTTTATTGAGTCTTATTGTGTAGATGTGTATTCAATTATAAATAAAAAAAATATAGTAAGTAGTCTTTTTCTATATCCTTAACTTTACTTATAAATATAAAATCTGTAATTGTTGACATTGACATAAAAATAAATTTTACATTTACCTGGACAGTGACACATTAACTAATGTTATCAAAAGCAGCTAATGTTATCTTTAGTTCATTACACCATTATTTACTAATATTTGTAATATTTTTTTATTAAACATTCGATTCTGTTTTTTCATTTTAAATATGTTGAGCAACATATATTGTTGGTTTTTAAACAAAAGTAGGCCTATATTTACAGTAAGATTAAATATTTGTTTTATCTTTTCTAAATACAAATGAACAACATAAAAACATATCAACTTTTCATACTGTTATTGGGTTCCTTTTTTCCTTTGAAATTTTTGTTCACTAAGATTGTAGTCGGATTAAAGAAAAACTATTTTATTTGACATTTATTTGACAAAGATCCAAGATTCATAGTTTCAATTATTATTTTATAGCTATAGGAAGACTTACCAAGAATGTTTTAAAAAGTCAAAAGCCAAGCTTGAGAATTAATTACATATTTTTTATTGCTAAGGGACATAGACAAAGGGAAGTAACTACATGAGTTAGTAATATTGCTAATACATACTGCCAAATGAAAACCAATTTTTTTTAACTCAACATGACATATATATATTTATAAAATGTGACATTTATTTCCACCAATACTTTATCCCTGGGCAACTCGGAAATTCTGAGTAGGAAGTTCTCCATTTACGAATTGGTCCAATTTTACATTTTTGGGGACACTTATTTCATTTATATGTTTCATTTACATTCTTTACATCATTCTTGACAACTTGGTGAACAGAAAATATTGAAGTTATGGCTTGTCAACTCATATAGATAAGTGACTTAATGACATTTATAAGAAAAAATAAATAGGCTTATTGAAAAATATTATTTTCACTTCAAGTAAATTTAGATAATCACACTATAATGTTAACTGCAGATGATGAAAATGAGGAATTGTTGAAAACAACATATAAATACCATGTTAGTAATGACACTATAATGACAAAAAAAGAGTTTACAGAGTTTACAAATGCACCAAATGTCAACTCGGATATTTCCCTCTTGGTTAATCTTAACCATTATAAGCTGAAGTGCTTATATTTCAAATCATATATAGATCAGTGCTTTTTTTTAAATGCAAAAATATTTTTTGGGCTATATTGAAATATACTTATATTTAAAATTGTCTTTTCTTTAATTATATACATAATATTTTAATTTATTTATAATTATAACAAATCTTCATAAGAAAAAAAATTGCAAGGTGCTGATGTCGCACCAATAAAACAAACATTTCTAAAATGCACATTTTCAGAAACCGGAAGTTTATTTTCAATTAATCCTATTCGGTATTTCCGAGTTGCCCAGAGGTAAAGAACAAACCATAATTAGCAACATTTTCTTGCATTTTAACTAATAATGTAATAAACTATTGTAAAGTAACATGTAGTGAACTATGTAGTGAAACTATATTACATTACCAACATAATAATAATAATATGAACTTGATGGTAGGTGAACAATATTAAAAGAGTAAAGTAGGAGGCAATCATAAAACTACAATAAGAATTAAAGAATAAAAACAAAATATACAAATGTGTAAACATGGGGTTACCAGATAGTTAATAGTTAAAATAATAAAATTAATATTGCACCATGAATGCTGGGATACTTTTATGAACCATAATAGATTTCTTAAAAATGAAATTCCGATTTCAAAAATGAGATCTTGTTGAAATACTTAAGTTGAAATAAAATCAGATGGTGTATAAGACCATTGTTTTAAAATCAGATGGTGTATAAGACCATTGTTTTAAAATCAGATGGTGTATAAGATCATTGTTTGATTCATTAACAAAAATGGGGCAAAAAATCACAAAAAAAATAAAAACTTTAAAATGTAAACAAATCTTAAATTATGAGCCAAACTATATTATAATACATAATTTTGTTTAAAAGATGATTAAAAAATTATAAAAGCATTATATATAATGTTATTTGAAATAAATGTGTCCTTATTGAAAACATTAGTCTGGCAGGTAGAGTATAATTATAGACTACTCTTTGCATTTATTTTTTATATAGCTACATTTGCTGATGCACTTTTGATCAATAAAATATATGTACTTGAGAAGTAAATAAATAATAATTTAGCTTTGAGACTTTGGAATGACTAGTACAACTTTTGTGTAAAACTTGAAATATTTTAACACAAAAAAAAAACAACAAGTAAACAAAATATGTCTTAGATGTTTACCAGTTAAACTAGAAAAATTAATGTTGAGACTTTGGAATGACTAGAACAAATTTCTTACAAAAACAAATTGTAAATATAAGTTAACAAAGATAAACAATTATAAAATAAAACTGACTTGAATAAAAGGAATTATAACAAAAACACTACTGTTAGGTGTTTGACTAAGTTATAAAACCAAAGACTAGAATAAGATGTATTGCTTGCTCTTATAGGTGTTTGACTAAGTTATAAACCCAAAGACTAGAATAAGATGGATTGCTTGCTCTATTTTTAGAGCTTAAGAGTTGTGTTTTCCGTCCGCAGCCAATAATTACACTGTCCAAAAGACTTCCACTGTATACAACTTTTGATTTTAATCTAAATTTGAGTTCTAATTTTATATATTACAGACACTCCTTCTATAAAAGCTATCTTTTACAATTCTACATGAAAAGTAATGAAACGACAAAATACAAACACTTACTTTTACAAATATGTCATTTAACATTTATAATTTTTCTCTAATATTCCTTTCAATTCTTCAACAACAACTGGCAACTGAAATAGTTGATAGAATCAAAGAACTAAACCGGAAGTCTATAGAACTAAACCGGAAGTCTATAGAACTAAACCGGAAGTCTATAGAACTAAACCGGAAGTCTATAGAACTAAACCGGAAGTCTATAGAACTAAACCGGAAGTCTATTGAACTAAACCGGAAGTCTATTGAACTAAACCGGAAGTCTATTGAACTAAACCGGAAGTCTATAGAACTAAACCGGAAGTCTATAGAACTAAACCGGAAGTCTATAGAACTAAACCGGAAGTCTATAGAACTAAACCGGAAGTCTATAGAACTAAACCGGAAGTCTATAGAACTAAACCGGAAGTCTATAGAACTAAACCGGAAGTCTATAGAACTAAACCGGAAGACTATAGAACTAAACCGGAAGTCTATAGAACTAAACCGGAAGTCTATAGAACTAAACCGGAAGTCTATAGAACTAAACTGGAAGTCTATAGAACTAAACCGGAAGTCTATAGAACTAAACCGGAAGTCTATAGAACTAAACCGGAAGTCTATAGATCGAATTGAGTTTGTGATAGGAAATTTCCAAAGCAGGAGTTTTTGAGTCATCAAATAGTAGAAATATAAAAGCAGGCTGTACATTTTATTATAGTCTTTGATAAAACACATTTTAAATAGAATTGTCACAAAGAAGCTGTTCTCATTTGATGTCAGAACATGTAAACAATGCTTCGTATGGTTCATGTTTATTTAAATGTTTATTTAATACAAGACTATTTTATCACACAGAGAATACTTTAAAAAATAGTTAGACATACAACCTCAGTCATTAGATATTATTAATATTATGAACCAATTATACAGAGCATTAATATGAACACTTCTGAAATAACTTTTTTTTTAAACAAATGATATGATAAATATAAAAACAACTAACTTCAACAAGATATAGTTTAGCTTTATTTAGTTTGAACTTTTACAAAATGTATTTAAAAATGTCGTTGTAGTAAATTGAAGTCAAAAGATAACTTTAAAAAAAAATTAATTTGAATAGACAACATGAGCAGACTAAATAAATCATCATCTAGAGCAGACTAAATAAATCATCATTTAGAGCAGACTAAATAAATCATCATCTAGAGCAGACTAAATAAATCATCATCTAGAGCAGACTAAATAAATCATCATCTAGAGCAGACTAAATAAATCATCATTTAGAGCAGACTAAATAAATCATTTAGAGCAGACTAAATAAATCATCATCTAGAGCAGATTAAATAAATCATCATCTAGAGCAGACTAAATAAATCATCATCTAGAGCAGACTAAATAAATCATCATGTAGAGCAGACTAAATAAATCATCATTTAGAGAATACTAAATAAATCATCATTTAGAGCAGACTAAATAAATCATCATCTAGAGCTAAGAGTTGGATTACTTTATAAAAATGTTTTTGTTTTTTTTAGTTCATTGATTACTTCTGACATTTTTTTATAAAAACTTGTGTAGTTGTAGTTGTGTAGTCTTAAATACATTTTTGTTGCCCACATGAAAATAATTCATGTTGTGTAGACATTTAAATCAACACACACAAAAAATATTTTTTAAAAATTTAAGAAAATATGAAAAATTATTGAATTTTAAAGTTGACTGTTTCTCAATTACATGACTTCATTTTCTTTTTTTACTTTTAAAAGTTGTTTTTTTTATCCAAGAATAAAATATCTTCTAATGATGCACTAAATGTATAGTGAAAATTCACTAAATGAAAATGTATTGTCAATCAAAGTGAAGATGAAAAAAGTGACAACAATTGGTGAATTTATGATGAGGGAAACAGCTGAGTTAAACTGACATTTCAATGGAACTTCATTCAGGAGTGGACATTTACCTTCTTCTTTCATTGTTCTTGCTGAAGTATCTTCATGGGCACAAGTTCCATTGATGATACGATAAGCTCCACTATTGACAACACTGAAACCATACATCAAATGTTAGACAAGATTTGTATTGACAACACTGAAACCATACATCAAATGTTAGACAAGATTTGTATTGACAACACTGAAACCATACATCAAATGTTAGACAAGATTTGTATTGACAACACTGAAACCATACATCAAATGTTAGACAAGATTTGTATTGACAACACTGAAACCATACATCAAATGTTAGACAAGATTTGTATTGACAACACTGAAACCATACATCAAATGTTAGACAAGATTTGTATTGACAACACTGAAACCATACATCAAATGTTAGACAAGATTTGTATTGACAACACTGAAACCATACATCAAATGTTAGACAAGATTTGTATTGACAACACTGAAACCATACATCAAATGTTAGACAAGATTTGTATTGACAACACTGAAACCATACATCAAATGTTAGACAAGATTTGTATTGACAACACTGAAACCATACATCAAATGTTAGACAAGATTTGTATTGACAACACTGAAACCATACATCAAATGTTATACAAGATTTGTATTGACAACACTGAAACCATACATCAAATGTTAGACAAGATTTGAATTGACAACACTGAAACCATACATCAAATGTTAGACAAGATTTGTATTGACAACACTGAAACCATACATCAAATGTTAGACAAGATTTGTATTGACAACACTGAAACCATACATCAAATGTTATACAAGATTTGTATTGACAACACTGAAACCATACATCAACGTATCACTAGCAAGTCATGATTATAATGAGTACTAGCTTTGCCTTATAGCTCACCTGCGTGTTATCTTGCAGTGGAAATTATAAAACATGGACTGTTTATAGACTAACCAATCTTCAATGACAAGAAGATAGAGATTGGTCTGTGGTAATGCTGTCACATAATACAAGCCAGACATACATGGACCTGACACATTTCCTGTGATCATGCCACTAGGACCTGAAAGTAAACATTAGTTTCTATTCAACATATTTACATCAAAACTTAATGCATATCGTGTTGTCAAAGACCCAGTTTGAAGTGTACAAGTTCTTTTCTTACATTAAAATTAAAGGGAAGGCTATGTCATAAGGTCTATTAATAATATATCAAGGGTAATCTCCTACATCATAAAGAACATAGTTGAAAACATCATTTACTAACAAGAAAACCATAAAAACACAGTTTTTATCATACTCCCTTTATTTGCAAACTAAGTTTACCATCATGTAATTAAATAATTGATTGACTACTGCAAATGAAACGTACAGAAAAAATATCTGTGTTGCAAATCTCAAAAATATCTCCTTACTCAGTATGAATTGTTCTAAAAATAATCTTAGCGCATAATTTTTTTTTCTAGCTTTGCGCCGAAAAAGTATAAAAAGTTTCACAGGCATTTTTAACGCGAAATCAAAATATTTCTTATACTTTCCTTTTAAGAAATGAATATTGTCATAAGTGTAGTATTATTAAGTCGTTTTAACTGAAAATTTGATAGGATGTATTGTTAGGCGCCCCAAATCTGCTGTCCAAATTTCAGCTCGATCGGACCACGGGAAGTGGTCGAAAAATCGAAGCCAATTTTTGCACCACGCACGATTGACGGACGATTGCAGACATTGCAACTTAAAATAAAGGGAGTAAAAATAGGCCCTACTACTATTATAATATAATCTCATATTGAAATATTGTAGATAGTAAATTGCATTATGTCAAAATTTTCTAAAAAAAAGCATTTATTCGTAATAGTATAAGCTTTATGTTAAATACAACATATTGTATTTACTTGTCAAATGTTTCATTTTGAGAGTATAAGAGTAAAGGTGGGAGGTCAAGTAGAGAAAAAAGTCTTTTTTTGGTCCAGTTTTGTTGATGCTGGACGCTTAGCTAGAACCTTTTGTAAATGTCAATGATTGTAACATAGTCAGCATAGTCTGCTGCATTACACATTCCTGTTTGATTTTCAAACCCAAGTTTGGGACTATATTTTGACTTTTTTGTTATATTTCATAATCAACAAGGTCAACCCTACATACTAGACATTACTAGATTAGCCTTCATTTTAAAATATTCAAAGAGCTATAGATCTACACCCTAATCTATTATTGTATGACACACCAACATACCTAAAGCAGCATCATGAGTTCTGTAACTGACAACATACCTAAAGCAGCATCATGAGTTCTGTAACTGACAACATACCTAAAGCAGCATCATGAGTTCTGTAACTGACAACATACCTAAAGCAGCATCATGAGTTCTGTAACTGACAACATACCTAAAGCAGCATCATGAGTTCTGTAACTGACAACATACCTAAAGCAGCATCATGAGTTCTGTAACTGACAACATCTTGAATGCAGCCAAAGTCATTGTAAAACTTAGGAATTTTCCCTCTATTCTTGTAATAATCATCCGTATCCTCAGGAGTTTGGGGCAGTCCTTCTAAAGTAACCTAAATTTATGATAGAAATATTGATGTAAAGTAAGTTAAAGTCATGATAGAAACATTGATGTACAGTAAGCTAAAGTCATGATAGAAACATTGATGTACAGTAAGCTAAAGTCATGATAGAAACATTGATGTACAGTAAGCTAAAGTCATGATAGAAATATTGATGTAAAGTAAGTTAAAGTCATGATAGAAACATTGATGTACAGTAAGCTAAAGTCATGATAGAAACATTGATGTACAGTAAGCTAAAGTCATGATAGAAACATTGATGTACAGTAAGCTAAAGTCATGATAGAAACATTGATGTACAGTAAGTTAAAGTTATGATAGAAACATTGATGTACAGTAAGTTAAAGTCATGATAGAAACATTGATGTACAGTAAGCTAAAGTCATGATAGAAACATTGATGTACAGTAAGTTAAAGTCATGATAGAAATATTGATGTAAAGAAAGTTAAAGTCATGATAGAAATATTGATGTAAAGAAAGTTAAAGTCATGATAGAAATATTGATGTAAAGAAAGTTAAAGTCATGATAGAAATATTGATGTACAGTAAGTTAAAGTAATGATAGAAACATTGATGTACAGTAAGTTAAAGTCATGATAGAAATATTGATGTAAAGAAAGTTAAAGTCATGATAGAAATATTGATGTAAAGAAAGTTAAAGTCATGATAGAAATATTGATGTACAGTAAGTTAAAGTAATGATAGAAACATTGATGTACAGTAAGTTAAAGTCATGATAGAAATATTGATGTAAAGAAAGTTAAAGTCATGATAGAAATATTGATGTAAAGAAAGTTAAAGTCATGATAGAAATATTGATGTAAAGAAAGTTAAAGTCATGATAGAAATATTGATGTACAGTAAGTTAAAGTAATGATAGAAGCATTTTTGAATGAATAAACTTACTTTTGGCTCATCAGCTGATATACGACAGGAGCCTTGAAAATCTATTGACTCTTCCCGTATGATAAATTTGTGATAATAAACCAGATGTTTCATAACTTCCCCTTCCTTACGGCCTAAAGTTACAGACTGGTACTGGGACTCATCTAAAGCATTAGCAGTCAGAAAGTCAGGATCCATAACCAGATAAGCAGAGGAATCAAACAAATAACACCTGGAAAATACACAGTAGATATATTAGTATTATACACAGTAGATATATTAGTATTATACACAGTAGATATATTAGTATTATACACAGTAGATATATTAGTATTATACACAGTAGATATATTAGTATTATACACAGTAGATATATTAGTATTATACACAGTAGATATATTAGTATTATACACAGTAGATATATTAGTATTATACACAGTAGATATATTAGTATTATACACAGTAGATATATTAGTATTATACACAGTAGATATATTAGTATTATACACAGTAGATATATTAGTATTATACACAGTAGATATATTAGTATTATACACAGTAGATATATTTGTATTATACACAGTAGATATATTTGTATTATACACAGTAGATATATTTGTATTATACACAGTAGATATATTAGTATTATACACAGTAGATATATTTGTATTATACACAGTAGATATATTAGTATTATACACAGTAGATATATTAGTATTATACACAGTAGATATATTAGTATTATACACAGTAGATATATTAGTATTATACACAGTAGATATATTAGTATTATACACAGTAGATTTATTAGTATTATACACAGTAGATATATTAGTATTATACACAGTAGATATATTAGTATTATACACAGTAGATATATTAGTATTATACACAGTAGATATATTAGTATTATACACAGTAGATATATTAGTATTATACACAGTAGATATATTAGTATTATACACAGTAGATATATTAGTATTATACACAGTAGATATATTAGTATTATACACAGTAGATATTATCCATTTTTGTACATAATAACTGATGTATTGTTTCTAAATAAATATTTCAATTCAATTAAAATGGTTCAAACAAAAACATCATATAGACCTTGTTTCACATTGGGGTTCACCATTACGACAAGTGTATTTCTGTCCACAGGACTTGCGGAAATCTGAAGCCTGCATACTTTCTAAAGATTTTTTCTGGAAATCATCATATAGTATATCTAAACCAGTCACAGCTTCCACGCGTTCTGTAGCACATCTTCTACTATCCGAGTTGGGACCTGGCGCTTTACTCATGTAACACACCTCTAAGATAAAGAAAACATTGTTAGTATAAAAATAAAAGCCTACTATTATTTATAAAAACTAGCTAATGTTACTTAAAGACAGACTTACTGATATAACAATCAGAGTCCACTTCACATCTACAGCCTCCCATCAACTGTCCCTTGGGAAATCCAGCACAGTCAGTATCTGACTTAGGAGTCATGCCTTCAAATACTGCCTGAGATATTGTGTTGATTTTACCAACTCCAGCAGAGTCCATGTAAGGTGTGGAAACTGATGTCTTGTGGGGATTGGAGCTTGTACGTTTGTACCAAGGTCGTCTGCCAAGTAAATAACTTACTTATTGATAGCAAAAGTTGACAGTCACCACAAGTATAGCTAACATGTTAGTTTTTGGTTATTACATGCTTCAGTAATTACAGCATGCTAACAGGTAACAAGACTGGACAAAAACAAGAAAATATATAGATGTGAACACAAACAAACAAAGATTCTGTATTAATAAAGTAATATACATCAATCTATACAAACAATGCTACTGTATTAATAAAGTAATATACATCAATCTATACAAACAATGCTACTGTATTAATAAAGTAATATACATCAATCTATGCAAACAATGCTACTGTATTAATAAAGTAATATACATCAATCTATACAAACAATGCTACTGTATTAATAAAGTAATATACATCAATCTATACAAACAATGCTACTGTATTAATAAAGTAATATACATCAATCTATTCAAACAATGCTACTGTATTAATAAAGTAATATACATCAATCTATACAAACAATGCTACTGTATTAATAAAGTAATATACATCAATCTATACAAACAATGCTACTGTATTAATAAAGTAATATACATCAATCTATACAAACAATGCTACTGTATTAATAAAGTAATATACATCAATCTATACAAACAATGCTACTGTATTAATAAAGTAATATACATCAATCTATACAAACAATGCTACTGTATTAATAAAGTAATATACATCAATATTCAAACAATGCTACTGTATTAATAAAGTAATATACATCAATGTATTCAAACAATGCTACTGTATTAATAAAGTAATATACATCAATCTATACAAACAATGCTACTGTATTAATAAAGTAATATACATCAATCTATACAAACAATGCTACTGTATTAATAAAGTAATATACATCAATCTATCAAACAATGCTACTGTATTAATAAAGTAATATACATCAATCTATTCAAACAATGCTACTGTATTAATAAAGTAATATACATCAATCTATGCAAACAATGCTACTGTATTAATAAAGTAATATACATCAATCTATGCAAACAATGCTACTGTATTAATAAAGTAATATACATCAATCTATACAAACAATGCTACTGTATTAATAAAGTAATATACATCAATCTATACAAACAATGCTACTGTATTAATAAAGTAATATACATCAATCTATTCAAACAATGCTACTGTATTAATAAAGTAATATACATCAATCTATTCAAACAATGCTACTGTATTAATAAAGTAATATACATCAATCTATTCAAACAATGCTACTGTATTAATAAAGTAATAAACATCAATCTATACAAACAATGCTACTGTATTAATAAAGTAATATACATCAATCTATACAAACAATGCTACTGTATTAATAAAGTAATATACATCAATCTATTCAAACAATGCTACTGTATTAATAAAGTAATATACATCAATCTATACAAACAATGCTACTGTATTAATAAAGTAATATACATCAATCTATGCAAACAATGCTACTGTATTAATAAAGTAATATACATCAATCTATTCAAACAATGCAACTGTATTAATAAAGTAATATACATCAATCTATACAAACAATGCTACTGTATTAATAAAGTAATATATATCTATCTATACAAACAATACTACTGTATTAATAAAGTAATATACATCAATCTATTCAAACAATGCTACTGTATTAATAAAGTAATATACATCAATCTATTCAAACAATGCTACTGTATTAATAAAGTAATATACATCGATCTATTCAAACAATGCTACTGTATTAATAAAGTAATATACATCAATCTATTCAAACAATGCTACTGTATTAATAAAGTAATATACATCAATCTATACAAACAATGCTACTGTATTAATAAAGTAATATACATCAATCTATACAAACAATGCTACTGTATTAATAAAGTAATATACATCAATCTATACAAACAATGCTACTGTATTAATAAAGTAATATACATCAATCTATACAAACAATGCTACTGTATTAATAAAGTAATATACATCAATCTATACAAACAATGCTACTGTATTAATAAAGTAATATAACTCAATCTATGCAAACAATGCTACTGTATTAATAAAGTAATATACATCAATCTATGCAAACAATGCTACTGTATTAATAAAGTAATATACATCAATCTATGCAAACAATGCTACTGTATTCATAAAGTAATATACATCAATCTATACAAACAATGTTACTATATTAATAAAGTAATATACATCAATCTATGCAAACAATGCTACTGTACTATTCAACAAAGCTACTGTACTATTCAACAAAGCTACTGTACTATTCAACAAAGCTACTGTACTATTCAACAAAGCTACTGTACTATTCAACAAAGCTACTGTACTATTCAACAAAGCTACTGTACTATTCAACAAAGCTACTGTACTATTCAACAAAGCTACTGTACTATTCAACAAAGCTACTGTACTATTCAACAAAGCTACTGTACTATTCAACAAAGCTACTGTACTATTCAACAAAGCTACTGTACAACTATATAAAAAAAATCTATGCAAACTAAAGATACAGATTGTCAAAGAAAGCTAATGTACTATACAACAATCTAGGAAATTTGTGTAATAAGAAATATCATAAGCAACCGAACTCACTGAGTGGGATCATAATTTCTTGTTGATCTGTGACCTGGATATGTACGAAATACTCCACTTCTTAAGCCAACATTTGTCCATTTGACTTGGTCAAGAGATTCAAAGTTACGTGTTTTCCAAATTTCTTCAATTGGAAAGGTTATTAATACATCAGCTCTAATGAGAATAAAACAAGGAAATTTGGTTTATAGCTCATAGATGATAGACAATAATGAGATCAGTAAAAGTAAGGTAAAACTTAAAATCATTAGTCTATCAGTAGAAGTAAGGTAAACCATAAAATCATTAGTCTATCAGTAGAAGTAAGGTAAACCATAAAATCATTAGTCTATCAGTAGAAGTAAGGTAAACCATAAAATCATTAGTCTATCAGTAGAAGTAAGGTAAAACTTAAAATCATTAGTCTATCAGTAGAAGTAAGGTAAACCATAAAATCATTAGTCTATCAGTAGAAGTAAGGTAAAACATAAAATCATTAGTCTATCAGTAGAAGTAAGGTAAACCATAAAATCATTAGTCTATCAGTAGAAGTAACAAAACAGTTTCATTTACATTTGCAGCATGAATAAGTCTGTGAATTAAATATGACAAGTGAAATGTTATTCTACAAATATGTCTTTAATTTACATTTGCAGCATTAATAAGTCTGTTAATTAAATATGACAAGTGAAATGTTATTCTACAAATATGTCTTTAATTTACATTTGCAGCGTGAATAAGTCTGTGAATTAAATATGACAAGTGAAATGTTATTCTACAAATATGTCTTTAATTTACATTTGCAGCATTAATAAGTCTGTGAATTAAATATGACAAGTGAAATGTGGTTCTACAAATATGTCTTTAATTTACATTTGCAGCATTAATAAGTCTGTGAATTAAATATGACAAGTGAAATGTTATTCTACAAAAATGTTTTTAATTTACATTTGCAGCATGAATAAGTCTGTGAATTAAATATGACAAGTGAAATGTTTTTCTACAAATATGTCTTTAATTTACATTTGCAGCATTAATAAGTCTGTGAATTAAATATGACAAGTGAAATGTGGTTCTACAAATATGTCTTTAATTTACATTTGCAGCATTAATAAGTCTGTGAATTAAATATGACAAGTGAAATGTTATTCTACAAAAATGTTTTTAATTTACATTTGCAGCATGAATAAGTCTGTGAATTAAATATGACAAGTGAAATGTTATTCTACAAAAATGTTTTTAATTTACATTTGCAGCATGAATAAGTCTGTGAATTAAATATGACAAGTGAAATGTTTTTCTACAAATATGTCTTTAATTTACATTTGCAGCATTAATAAGTCTGTGAATTAAATATGACAAGTGAAATGTGGTTCTACAAATATGTCTTTAATTTACATTTGCAGCATTAATAAGTCTGTGAATTAAATATGACAAGTGAAATGTTATTCTACAAAAATGTTTTTAATTTACATTTGCAGCATGAATAAGTCTGTGAATTAAATATGACAAGTGAAATGTTATTCTACAAAAATGTTTTTAATTTACATTTGCAGCATGAATAAGTCTGTGAATTAAATATGACAAGTGAAATGTTATTCTACAAATATGTCTTTAATTTACATTTGCAGCATTAATAAGTCTGTGAATTAAATATGACAAGTGAAATGTGGTTCTACAAATATGTCTTTAATTTACATTTGCAGCATTAATAAGTCTGTGAATTAAATATGACAAGTGAAATGTTATTCTACAAAAATGTTTTTAATTTACATTTGCAGCATGAATAAATATTTTATGTTAGCCCCAAGTGAGAGGGTACTGATTTAATATCTCCGCTGTAAAATTGTTTAATTTAAAGTATATCATATGTGCCTAAAATTCCTACATTCTATATCATCAAAGAATATATTATAATATATATATCTGTGTTTATATTGTTCAATAAATATTGAAGTAAGTAGAAACTCCAATTGTCACTTGATCATTTCTCAAGTCTACGTATACAGTGCTGAATATATATATATGTGTTTATATTGTTCAATAAATATTGAAGTAAGTAGAAACTCCAATTGTCACTTGATCATTTCTCAAGTCTACGTATACAGGGCTGAATAGAGTAAATGTCAGTTGTCTGAGTTGGATCTGAATAAAATGTTAAGTTGCTTATACATATTACCACGCAACCAATAATACAAATATTATAAGCACTAACATCTGTGAATTAAATATGACAAGTGAAATGTTATTCTACAAATATGTTTTTAATTTACATTTGACAAGTGAACTGTTACAAATATGTTTTTGTTGTTTGTGTATTTATGAAAGTAAAATATTTCATAAGATGAGAAGTACTCTGGTAGATAGGCAAAAATGTGTCCAATATTTCCAATGTAACATTTTTACTTCAGGTCTAGATTCTAGCCCCTGGTAACATGCTTTAATATGTGGGCGAGCAGCAGCGTGTTCGACTGGCGATCTGAAGGTTCTGGGTTCCAATCCTGGTGCAGGCTAGGATTTTTTCCCGGGACTTGAGGGTGCCCCTGAGTCTACCCAGCTGTGATGGGTACCTGACACTAGTTGGGGTAAAGTAAAGGCGGCTGGGCATTGTGCTGGCCACACAATTCCCTAGTATGCCGTGGCCACAGTAACTGGTGAACGCTGCTTCATCAGCCCTATGACAGGCCTGCCTACCATCCCAGAATTTCTGTATTTGTCCCGTAAATAAATGAATATTAAAAGCGGTTACGGAAAAAAAAGGAAATTTTTTCAGCGTCCAAAAATAATAATCTGTAGTCTAACACAATTTCCAAGCGTGCGGCGGTAGCCGAAGTCACAGCAGCCGATGATGACGTAGCCTTCCGAGTGTTGCCGAACAGATGTTTGAGCCATACTACGCATGAGCATAGAAAAGCATTCGATTAAAAATGGGGTCAAAACGTAAACAGTAATCTTATAAGTTTACAGACGTTCCTTCTAGATAGAAGATTATTACGTCCACTAGGCCCAAAACTTCTGCAGGGCGACAGGGATCCGTCGGTGGCAGGGATAGAACCCGCGACCTGTCAGTTGGTTTTTGGTTGACAGTCCGGTGAAATAACCGCTGGACGCTGGCTTCACAGTTACACGAGACCGATGATGAATTATAAAAAACAGCAACAATGAATCTCTAGGCCTACCGATGCAATGCCATGTGAATGATTACTCAATGACCGGTTATCGCATTTGTAAAACAACACAATTTTGCGTGACAACAAGCAAGTCATTCAAGTAGGCCTAATATTTTTTTGGAAAGCGACACATTTTTTAGCTCTAGGCCAACATTTTTGGACTTTTAAGCGCATATTACTTTTATACTGATCTTTGAAAAACAAAATAGGATTAGGCCTACTACAATACCAAGGGAAAAAACATTTTTTTTGGCCAAAATAACTACGGAAAATATTTGATTAAAAAATACATAGGATAGGCCTAGCCTATAACTATAGTATAAGCATAGCCTATCATGTTGCTCACAATTATCTAGTACCGGTACTAGGTTAGGTATAGGAGTCTAGGCCATATACAGTATCAATATGTTTAGGCCTGCTACTATCACTTTTAGCATGCATACTACTTCATACTAGTACTAGTTACTATTACTATTTAGGCCTATTGGGGGGGGGGGGGGGGGGGGAGCCAGCGCACAAGTTATTTATTTTCAATTAGAAGGAATATAACTAGTATTGTTTGTTAATAATGTAATTAGATTAAAGTTTTAATTAATAGCACTTTGTGTATTAATTAACTTAAAAGAAAATCAATACTATGGCCTATAGTTATAGTATAGTATAGTTATAGTATAGGCCTAGAGCCTTTATTACAATATTTAGCTTTTTAACAAACAAATTGGCCCAGGATCGGGATACCTGGAGGACTCTTGTTGGCGGCCTATGTCCCAGGTGGGGCGAAAGGCATAACATAACAACAAACAATACTAGTTATATTCCTTCTAATTGAAAATAAATAACTTTTGCGCGTGCTCACCCCCCCCCCCCCCCCCCCTCATCCCTGTAATTTTCAAAATGTCCCTGAAGTTTGAAAACATGGGTAGACAGGCCTGCTACGATCAGTTTTGTCCGAAGAGTACTTTACTTTACTTAACATGTTTTTTTTCACAGATATTGCTGTGCATTACAGCTTGAATGCTCACACTAGCCATATTTTTGTTACACAACTTAAAGCATGATTAAAGAATGGAAATATGTACATTATATTACATCAACATGAACATAACTAAAGAATTTTTTCATGTAAGAACAGAACTATTTCATGAAATGAACAGATGGAATACATGATTAAAGTTGAGAAGGTCACCTGATGCCCTTGTTAAACATCTTGTCGCCATTGTCATCATCACATCCTTGATCATTCTTATTCCCATTGATCCATAAATGGGCATCTAATGTTTTCTCTGCCAGGCTGTCGTTGTAAGAGTATCGGATCGGGTCACAGTGACTCTGGGGAGCTAGAAAACATCAAAGTCTGAGGATGTGGAGGAACAACTGGTTTCTTAAAGAATTGCAACAAAGCTCATTAACAACTTTAGAGAAGACCATACAACAGCTGACAACTTTAGAGAAGACCATACAACAGCTGACAACTTTAGAGAAGACCATACAACAGCTGACAACTTTAGAGAAGACCATACAATAGCTGACAACTTTAGAGAAGACCATACAATAGCTGACAACTTTAGAGAAGACCATACAATAGCTGACAACTTTAGAGAAGACCATACAATAGCTGACAACTTTAGAGAAGACCATACAATAGCTGACAACTTTAGAGAAGACCATACAATAGCTGACAACTTTAGAGAAGACCATACAATAGCTGACAACTTTAGAGAAGACCATACAACAGCTGACAACTTTAGAGAAGACCATACAATAGCTGACAACTTTAGAGAAGACCATACAATAGCTGACAACTTTAGAGAAGACCATACAACAAAAAGTACATTATATTTACTATGTGACTTATTTGTTTACCCAAGAATATAGTTGAATGCTTATATGTAACTCTCAGTCCAGGATATTTTTCATCATTTTCTCTGACATCAATGGCTTCAAATGTTCCATTCAGTTTTTCTCTCAGTAAAGTACTGTTGTACATTTTCAATAAATTGTAGTAGCTCTCACCTATGTGGGAACGATTTTTGGGCTCTTGGGATCTCCGAAATTCCTGAAAAATAAAAATAAAATAATTAAGTAACATTCAAGTTCAACAAATCTCTGATGCCCTTTCAATACATTGTCTATAGTATTTGACTTATTAAGAAACAATGAACAAAACAAGTGATTTTTTCATCTTTTTAAAGGGACCTCACTCTAAATATTTTTTTAATGGCACTACAGTTTATATGATCTACATAATTGGCTATACTTTTATTGATTTAAAAGCAACAAATTCAGTAACATAGGTCATAGGTCATATAATAACAAATTCAGTAACATAGGCCATATAATAACAAATTCAGTAACATAGGTCATATAATAACAAATTCAGTAACATAGGTCATATGATAACAAATTCAGTAGCATAGGTCATATAATAACAAATTCAGTAACATAGGTCATACAATAACAAATTCAGTAGCATAGGTCATAGGTCATATAATAACAAATTCAGTAACATAGGTCATAGGTCATATAATAACAAATTCAGTAACATAGGCCATATAATAACAAATTCAGTAACATAGGGCATATAATAACAAATTCAGTAACACAGGCCATATAATAACAAATTCAGTAAAATAGGTCGTAGGCCATATAATAACAAAATCAGTAGCATAAGTCATATAATAACAAATTCAGTAACATAGGCCATATAATAACAAATTCAGTAACATAGGGCATATAATAACAAATTCAGTAACATAGGCCATATAATAACAAATTCAGTAACATAGGCCATATAATAACAAATTCAGTAACATAGGCCATATAATAACAATTTCAGTACGGTAGCATAGGTCATATAATAACAAATTCAGTAACATAGGTCATATAATAACAAATTCAGTAACATGGGTCATATAATAACAAATTCAGTAACATAGGTCATATAATAACAAATTCAGTAGCATAGGTCATATAATTACAAATTCAGTAGCATAGGTCACATAATAACAAATTCAGTATCATAGGTCATATAATAACAAATTCAGTAGCATAGGTCATATAATAACAAATTCAGTAACATAGGTCATATGATAACAAATTCAGTAGCATAGGTCATATAATAACAAATTCAGTAACATAGGTCATACAATAACAAATTCAGTAGCATAGGTCATAGGTCATATAATAACAAATTCAGTGTCATAGGTCATATAATAACAAATTCAGTAACATAGGTCATATAATAACAAATTCAGTAAAATAGGTCGTAGGCCATATAATAACAAAATCAGTAGCATAAGTCATATAATAACAAATTCAGTAACATAGGCCATATAATAACAAATTCAGTAACATAGGGCATATAATAACAAATTCAGTAACACAGGCCATATAATAACAAATTCAGTAAAATAGGTCGTAGGCCATATAATAACAAAAATCAGTAGCATAAGTCATATAATAACAAATTCAGTAACATAGGCCATATAATAACAAATTCAGTAACATAGGGCATATAATAACAAATTCAGTAACATAGGCCATATAATAACAAATTCAGTAACATAGGCCATATAATAACAAATTCAGTAACATAGGTCATATAATAACAAATTGAAGTGGGGACATTTTTTAAACTTGTGTATTAAAGTTTTTTTCTGACTGGTCAAATGGCTTAAACATCTATAGAAGACAAACATATATTCAAACTTAAAAACATATATTATATATATCCGTTTATATATGTTTTTATGCCCTTTAAAAATTTCTTTTGTAGAACGATTCCAATTTATGTCAAACAGCCTACGACTAGGGGTCTATAAATGACAAACATGTATAGGTACTGTATATATTCGCATAGAAGTCACACCGGTGGATAAGTCATACCTCTAGTTTAAGATTATTTTTCTTATATATTGTCATGGACCTGCATATAAGTCGCACCCTGAATTTCAGGGGTTACACTGCCTTTTAACTTCTCAAATATGCTTACCTTTTAAACATAAAAGTTACTAAATATTCACCCTAATTAGGA
The DNA here is from genome assembly GCA_949126835.1 of Anisus vortex. Classification (NCBI taxonomy): domain Eukaryota; kingdom Metazoa; phylum Mollusca; class Gastropoda; family Planorbidae; genus Anisus; species Anisus vortex. The sequence continues at coordinate 32,866,567 of OX421493.1, forward strand.
AACTTTCCTTAAAAAATGTTTCAATCATGCATAACGCAAACATAATCAAATAAAGGCAGCACTTCATTTTTTTTATAACAACCGATCAACGCAGCCATTAGTCTTACAAGTGCCTTAATTACCATTAACATTGTTTGTAATAATTTCAAACATGATTGCGCGTGGAAAAAAGCGGTTGTGAATGCAGTCTTTTTACCTTGGCGACCAACAATAAGTTGTTACTTTTCAACTCTGACATGCAGCTAATGAAAAATTAAACACACTATGGATGCATTATTTCTAAATAGATTTGAAAAAAAAAGTTTGAGTGCAGAATTTTACACATTTACAATTTTTGCCATACTTTAATTTGTATCCAACAGGCCTATGAAATATGCCCCTTAAAATTATGCTACAATTCGGCAATACAAAATTGGTCTAGTAGTTTTAAAAGAAAAGGTGTGTGAAAGGCAGAGCTGCCTACCTCCACATATCAAAATGAGGAACACCCAAGGTAAAAATGAGGAACATGGGACCAAAATGAGGAACATAAGCGCGGAGGAAGCATTTTCGAGCCAATATATACGCTAAATTATTTTACAATATTTTAAAAATACATAAGAAAAATGGTTTCACTTACAGTAATAACACTGTATATATTATATATATATATAAGATATATAATACAATCTAAATCAATATAAAGTTAATGAAAAAAATTATTGGGGGGGGGGATACATTTATCTAAGTTTAACAAGGTTATAAACCTATTATAAGGAAAAACAGTGGCTTTTTTATGTAGCTATAATATGATGTATGATTTTAAGCTATTAGGCAATAGGCAATAATTACAATGATGTGTTGTTTTTTAAATAAACCTTTCAAACTAGGCTACTATATCTAAGTCAATTTATGAATAAATGAAAATCCATTTTATTTCAATAGGCTTAAATTGACCTAGCTAAATGCACTAGGCACTAACACTGTGTCTGTTCTAAAATTACATGATATTTGACGATATCAACATTCAACATCACTCAGTTTTACTAGCTGATTTAAAGTAGTAGGGAAGATATAATTTCCTTCTTTTTAAATTTTAATTTAGAAGCTACTTTTAGTAAGTAACTAGAAGGTAATATTTTGTTTTGGCTAGCAACGATTAGTTTAGTTTCCCTAAAATTATTCGACATAGCAAAACGGCAAAATAGCTTCGGCAGTGCGGCGAAGCCCTATGCTTATATGCAAAAATAGGAAACGGAAGTGACAAGGAGAAAACAAAAATTGGTTGTTTATTTTGCGTTATTACTTTCTTAATTAAAATGTCGGCATTTTCGGAGACGCCGATTTTGCGGAACAAACTGGTCTAATGCGGAATTGCGGAACAGGGGGTAATGTTCGGCCATTTTACGGAATGGTTCCGGAAAATCCGGAACAGTAGGCACCTCTGGAAAGGGGAGGTCTGAAAAACCTAAAATATTTGTCCATTTCAATTTCAGTTATATAAAGATAGTATATTTATACATACGAATGTATTCTAAATGTAAAATGTCGGCCTAAGCATACCCTAGTAATTCTAAACACTACAATCAACAATACAGGTGATGTAGGAAACTTTATGACAGAATAGTGATGTTTCTTGAACTTTTTAATAACAGTGTCGATTGTATAAGTTGCACCCCTACTTTTTGTCAAAATTTTTGGTACAAAATGTGTGACTTATCCGCGAGTATATACGGTATATATATATTTATATATAAACAACCTCAGGGTAATTATTATTATATATGTTAAAAATAAACTAAGAAAATGAGAAAGTTGGCATATATAAACTTACCATGTCTTCATTAGCCAGACTAAAGGCAAAGGAATAATCAGTACCTTTAATAGAACCATAATAGTAAGTCTGAAAAAAAAAATGTATCTATTTAGAACTATTGAAATTAGGTAGGAACCTTTGGTGATTGTGTTCAAAGATTCTTCAACATGAGACTGATAATATAATAATATATAATATATATATTATATATATATAATATATATAATAATATATGTCACAGGTCTACACATTCTAACATCACTATATAAATATACATTGGTATCCTCTTAAAAAAAACTGACCCTCATTTTACCTCCCCTGGCTTTAGGAATAACCTTCATGCCAGAACGACCATCCAACATAGCATCTTCTATTTCAGCAAACTCAGAAGGTTTACCATCTTTGTCTTGTTCCAGCTGAGATATTGGAATACTGATTGGATCTTCTAAAAGCTATTGTATAAGAAATAAGCAGAACAAGAAATGAAGAATAAATTGTGCTTCTAATCAACTTAATGTTTACTGCAGTCAGTATAAGTAACAAACTAAAAACTTTTGAAATATTCTGTAGCTCTAAGAATTTAAATACATTTATCTATTTATTATGCATTTATAGTACTGTACTATTTTCCCTGATACACTGATATTCATTAGCTTTATAAATTAGTAATTAAGTATAGTGTATTTATATGTCTTAAGATGTTTTATAAATTTTGTAAATATCCATAGCGGAAACAAAAACACAACAATCTGCCAAAAGGTATGGGAAAACAAGAAAAGGGCCCAAAAATGGACCCAGTCACTTATAATACCACTGCCCAAGAAAAGTAGTATAAAACAATGCAAAAACTAAAGGACTATCAGTCTCATCAGACACTCTAGCAAGGTAAAAACTAAAGGACTATTAATCTCATCAGACACTCTAGCAAGATAAAAACTAAAGGACTATCAGTCTCATCAGACACTCTAGCAAGATAAAAACTAAAGGACTATCAGTCTCATCAGTCACTCTAGCAAGATAAAAACTAAAGGACTCTCAGTCTCATCAGACACTCTAGCAAGGTAAAAACTAAAAAGTAGGTTTCAGACCAGGTAGGAAAACAATTGAGCAGATTTTCAAATGTTGATTGCTCATAGTAAAACACATACAACACCAACACAAGCTCCATCATAACTTTATAGACTTCAAGAAAGCCTGTGATCAAGTATGGCAGGAGGGACTATGGTAAGTGATGAGAAGCTACAACATTGAAGGAGGTACAGGCCATCGAAGCACTCTACAATCAGGCGAGCAGTGCAGTTAATTTAGTAGGTAATTTATATTACCTAAATAGACAATTTAGTGGGTAATTTATATTGCCTAAATAGACAATTTAGTGGGTAATTTATATTGCCTAAATAGACAATTTAGTGGGTAATTTATATTGCCTAAATAGACAATTTAGTGGGTAATTTATATTGCCTAAATAGACAATTTAGTGGGTAATTTATATTGCCTAAATAGACAATTTAGTGGGTAATTTATATTGCCTAAATAGACAATTTAGTGGGTAATTTATATTGCCTAAATAGACAATTTAGTGGGTAATTTATATTGCCTAAATAGACAATTTAGTGGGTAATTTATATTGCCTAAATAGACAATTTAGTGGGTAATTTATATTGCCTAAATAGACAATTTAGTGGGTAATTTATATTGCCTAAATAGACAATTTAGTGGGTAATTTATATTGCCTAAATAGACAATTTAGTGGGTGATTTTCTATGACTTAACAAATAGTTTTGATTTTTTTTTTCTAAGACTAGAACTTTACCTTTGTGCTTGGTTTTAAACGTGGGTGGAAAATGACACCAGATTTTGCATTGACTAGAAATGAATAAACTGATCCCCATTGATGTTTAGTGAGAAAATTTTCTATTTCATCCAAAGTGGCATCAACTCCAACAACTCCAATTATTCTACAATGAGAGATAAATAATTGAAAAGATCTAAAATCTTTACACGCTAACAATAAGTTCAATCGTAATATTTCTTTGAAACAAGCTGTTGTACAAATAATTTGTTTTTTAAATAATTTATTGTGCAATGTATCCCTTACTTCATAGTGAAGTTTTTAAAAATTTTAAATATTCTTTCTCATTAATGGGACAAGATGGCAGCAGCGCATTCAATTGGTGTACTGAAGGTCCTTGGTTGCAAACCTTGTGAAGGCTAGGATTGTTTCCAGGTCTGGTGTCCCCAAATCTACTTAGCTCTGATGGGCAGCTGACATTAGTTGGGGCAAAGTAAAGTCGGCTGGGCATGTGTTGGACAAGCAATCCCCTAGTATGCAGTAACCACAGAAACTAATGGCTCTACGGATCAATTTGTTCCAACAGGTTTAGTAATACTACTACTTCTCATTGAACTTAAATGCCAATACAAACAATTGAAAAAAAGGTAAATTAGTTAAGGTAAAAACATAATCCTTGTAAAACCTTACAGGAACTGATTATATTTGAATTATTCATTTACCATCTAAATTGTAATGGAAAAAAATATGTACACATTGACTTTTTTTTAATACTTAAATCAGATATTTTTTATTTATATCATTTTTTTTAAAATATTTATTATCAAATTTTCTTTTTTATTTGGAAGTATAAAAATGGTCTGCAAGTTAAATGCACATTCCTGTTTATGAAAATACATGACTCATTTACATATTTATTGAAAAAAAAATTATTGAATATAAAAATGAGATAAAAAATGTGTAACTTTTTTTTAATAGTTTTTTTTTAATTATTTGTAATGGGCATAAATAACTGTTAGTATAAAAAAGCTAATATACTTATTAAAAATGAAATGAAATTTTGTAACAATAATACAATTCATTTTACATGATTTAAAAACTGTAAAATTGTTACCCAAAATTGAAATTTCTCATTGTATTCTTCTCATGAAAAAGTTAACTGATTGCTTAAAAAATATTCTAGTTTTTATTTTATTTATTATCATATATCCAGACCTGCCTAGCCCCCACTGGACCCATGAGGAAGACAAAGGCTAGTTATGTGGGAGATTTTCCAACTGATGAGGAAGATTTAGAGCAGCGTAACAAAAATACATAATAATAATTATAATTATACACAAACTATTATGACAGAGACTATTATTAATGAAAACCAATATTGATAAGTACTAATGTAGAGATGTTAAAGAAAAGTGATCATTGTTCTTATTAAATACTACTCTTTAATTATTTTGTTTATTAAATAAGAGGGCTCTTTATTTATTTATAGGCCTATTATCTTTTTTTGAGGTTAGACATAGGCTAATTATGTGACTTGAAATTTTCAAAATAAATGTTAACAATTGAGCTATTTACCAATAGAAAGATATTAAAGAGAGGATTCCATTCGTATATCATTTATTAAAATTGGATAACAAAGAAATAAAGTTGTGAAAAAAATCTGAGTAACAAAGATTCTTTGAAAGAAGAACAACTGAAGCTGATTTATCAGGGCTAAAATTATCTATGTTACCTCCCTTGCTTACCAAACTTCTAAAGTACATTTTAATTAATTAGTTAGAAGCTTTTAGCATCCCTATTATAATATAAAATGTACAATTTTAATTAGTTAAGATGTTTATCTACAAAACAGAAATGTTTTGTGCCAGTAGTTTATTAATTTACTGCTAAACACAATGTGTAAAGTCAGTGGCTTATAACCTTTAAACCCCAAGGGTAAATTAAAAAGGGTATATAAGAGTTGGGTACTGCAAACCAATCCAATCTAGTGTGAATTTATCAACTGATATAATAGGACATGTGCTGTGCACACTTTCGGGATAGAACAGAAAAAGAGGAGAGTGGTAGGCTAGGTACCATCTCCAAACACAAAGCAAGACAAGAGAGGCTTACCTTAATTAACACATAGGAGGGGTGGAGATGTTAGCAAGAAAAGGGGGGGAGACAAGATAGGCTTTCCTTTATAACAGTGGTTCTTAACCGGTGCTCCGCGAGGTAGTTGCAAGTGCTCCAAGTGCTCCGAGGTAGTTGCAAGTGCTCCGCGAAATTATGAAACTAAAAATTTAATGTTCACTCACTTACTCTATCTGATTGAGCTGAACAAATGCTTATAATAGGTAGTCCAAAAGTCCAAACGGGGAAAAATCGGCCTTTTTGCCTATTTTTACTGTTTTTGTAATGAAGTTTTGACTCACTTGTACTAATGCTACATAAATAAAATGTATATGTGATTAAAGTTATCTAACAAAATATTTAACTTTTAAACTCATTAATTGTATTTAAAAAAGTGTTTTGTGTGTTTGAATAGTGGGGGGTTGGGTCGTTTTGGCAACGGCTTTCAAAACGGGTCAGTAGATTTCCGTTCTCCCTCGTGTTACGCGATCGTTCGCCGCTCTGTCGGTAATCAACTCAGAAGCATGATTTAACCACCATTTCAAAGTAGGAATCCTGGGCTTTCATTTGATATATAGCGCTTTTATATATCCCATGGTTAACATTTTTAAATGATTGATTGAAAACTTAAGTCAAAGAAAAAAAAGAGAAAATATTTAAAATGTAGTTTTTTTTATATCAATTGAAAGCTTGGCTTTTAACCTAAGTGAAAAAGCTCATATACTAAGGTTCGTTCGTTTCATTCATGAAAACGAAATAGTGAATCAATTTCTATGCTGTCTTGAGCTTACCGAACGTTCGACAGGACAAGATGTCTTTGATTCTTTTTCTTCCTATTTCGAACGATTCAAAATATCATGGGAGTTGTGTGTGGGAATTTGTACGGACGGTGCTCCATCAATAGTAGGCTCATTAAAAGGGTTTGTGACTCTCGCCAAGAAAAGAAACGCCAATATTACATCTACTCACTGTTTTTTGCACAGAGAATCTCCGGTGTCCAAAACATTACCAGTAGCATTAAAACATGTGCTAGACAAAGTTGTAAATATGGTAAACTTCATAAAATCGAGACCTTTGAAAATACGCGTCTTTAAAAATCTTTGCATCTCTATGGAAGCCAAGTACGAATCTTTGCTTTTGCATTCTGAAGTGAGATGGTTATCCAGAGGAAAAGTTTTACGAACTGAAGGATGAATTGATGACCTTTTTCCAAAATGAAAATATGGATGATTTTGTGGAATATCTCCAAAATGACATTTGGTGTGATAAATTGGCATATTTAGCTGATATTTTTTATTATTTAAATTGTGTTAATGCCAGCCTTCAAGGAAGAAAAGAAATTTTTTTAACATCGACTGACAAATTGATAGCCTTTCGAAAGAAAGTTATTTTTTTGAAAAATCGTTTGTTGGAGAAAAAGAAAGTAGATATCTTTCCTTCTCTTAATGATAACACTACCGACGAAATTATTTCAGCAGTAACAGAGCATTTAACTTTATTAGAAGAAAAGATTGAATTTTATTTTTCATCAATAAACGTAGAAACATATGACTGGATACGTAATCCCTTTGCCACGGTTGATACATCAAATAGAAAGTTGTCATACCAAGAAGAAGAAAATTTAATCAACCTATCATCAGATCGTACACTTAAAATAAAATTTTCCGAAATGGTTCTGGAGGAATTTTGGATCTTTGTGCAAGAAGAATACTCAGCTCTCTCCATGAAGGCACTTAAAACAGGGTTCATACTCTTTTTGGAAAATCAAATTCCAGACATTTTCCAGACATTTGAAAAAAATTATAATTATAGACTACGATGATAATTAATTATAAATACGAAATATTATTATTATTTTAAATAAAAGATTTAATGATGAATTCAATTTAATGATGAAAATAGATAATCTAATTCATTAGGATCATTAAGCCTACTAAAATTTTGCTATAATAATAAAACCTCACAGCAGTGAGTTATATCTAGGTAGAGAGGGGTAAATAGTGTGTGTGTGTGGGGGGGGGGGAGATTATAGTAGGTTAATTCTGAGCTTATGCATATAATTTCTCCCTAAACTATGAGCTATATCTAATTTCCAAAAAACAATAATTGTAAAAAAAAAAAAAGGTGAACTACTTGAAGTCATGATTACCGTGCAAACAACAAACCGAAATCCGGTTTTGAAAATCAAGTAGGCCTACAAGCAGAGCCTTTACAAGCTTATGTAGCGCCACAGGGCAAAAGTTTCAGCGCGGCCCCCTTGCATACTGTAACTGCTTGTTTAGTGCTATATTTGCCATATTTAGTATTTAGACTACATTTGCCGCCCCCATGGAAGTGTCGCTCTTGGGCATAAGCCCCCCTCTGCCTGCCCCTATGTGAGGGCACTGCCTACAACCAACCAACTAGAAAGTCTTAGGGCTTAGAGGGACCCAGCTGGGGTGAAGGGCAGACATGCCTACCCCTAAGTAGGCCTACTCAAAAGAGGAACAATCTTGATGAAAAAGAGGATTTTTGAACTAAAAAGTAGAACACTCTTTATCTAACAATCTTTAAAAAAAAAAAGAGGAACATACCTATTTACCTACGTTTTAAGACAATTCACAAGCAATGGATCTTGATCTAGTCTAGGTCTAGTTCAAAGAACATTAAATTCAGTTTTTCTTTGCTGAATAAACTTATCTGAATATTGCTTCCTTTAAAACTGAATTAGTTTTTTTACAGTTTGAACAAGTCAGGTTTAAACTTTATGAGGCAGGACAATTAGACATTTTTACAATCTTACCAATACAGTAAATAGGCCTAAGGCAGGGGTCGGCAACCTGCGGCTCGCGAGCCGCATGCGGCTCTTTCGATGTCAAAATGCGACTCTCCAGTTCCATGCGCAAATATTAATAATTAATAATAATTAATTAATAATTATATTATTTTATTTTCAAAACTAAAAAAAAATACTATAGCCTACTGTAAACAGGATAAAACCCTCAACAGAGAACAGTGAGAATAGGTGGAGTAGAAAGTAGACTGACAGCCGCTAGACACTACTACCACCCTGCCAGCAACCCATCGGACAGTAGGTTCAGTCTTCAGTCTTCCTTGAAGCACGGTTGCGTGTGTTTAAATAAAATCGCTTGCGAGAAACAACAATGTTCCGTTGTTTCAAGATTGGACGGAGTCGTTTGCGTTCATTTGCAACACGACTTTCCGACTTGTCTCATTTGCCAAGAAAAACTTGCACACAATAAGAAGTCAAATTCAAGATACACTTCACTACAAATCATACCCGATTTCCTGCTAAATATCCAACCGGTGACGCACGGAAAAAAGCTGTTAAAGAGCTTCAAAAACAGCAGCTGAGTTCTATGCTAAGTAACTGGGCGCAATCTTCAAATAATGTAATTATGGCAAGCTTTGCAATATCACTATAAATTGCAAAAAGAGGGAAACCATTCACTATGGAGAATACGTCAAAAATAGTTTCATATGTAGAGCTGAAGAACTGTTTGGTGATTTTAAAAACAAAACAGAAATCATGAAGAAAATCAAAGATTTGCCATTATCTGCTAAAACAGTACAAGATAGAACTGCTAAACTGTCTTCAAATGTAACACATGTGCAAGTGAAAGACATTCAAATTGCTATGGATGAATCTTGTGACATAAAAGGCACGGCACAAGTAACCCTTTTTGTCAGGTATATATCAGCCCAAGGTCCAAAAGAATTACTGCTAGGATTGCTGCCGCTCTCAGGACAAACTCGTGGAAAAGATATAGCAAATATTGTGAAAAAATGCCTGAAAGACTATGCAATCGAGATAAATAAAATCGATTCCATAGCAACTGATGGAACCAGAAGTATGACAGGAATACATAAAGGAATAACAACAATTCTTCAGCAAAAAATTAACCACGAAATTTTAAAGTTTCACTTCATAATTCCACAAGAGGCGCTTTGTGCCCAACCATTTCCGGCCGAAATAGTTGAGATCATGAGCTTGGTAATTAAGATCATTAACAGCATTTTGGCAAAAGCACTCTACCAGCGCGAGTTTAAGGAATTTCTTGAAGAAAAAGAAAGCCAGTATTCTGACCTACTTCTGCACAATAAAGTGCGATGGCTTTCCAAGGGTAACGCGTTGAAACGTTTTGCTTCTGGCTTGAGTAAAATACAAACATTCTTCAATGAAAAAGGCATAGTCCATCCCGAATTGAAAGAAGACAAATGGCTGCAAAAATTCAACTTCAACTTCATGGTGGATATCACAAAGAAACTAAATGAGCTAAATGTAAAACTGCAAGGAAAGGGAAATCCAACCTATGCCTTGCTTGAAGAAGTGGCTTGTTTTGAAATTAAATTACTTCTTCTTGTCGAAGACAAGAAGAGCGGTAAATTACTTCATTTCGAAAATCTGAAGTAATATTGCGATGAAACCCATGCAACTTTTGACACCAATTACTTCAGCATGGCTATAAACAAATTAAAGAATGGATTCGCTGAGAGACTTGAGCAATTAAAAACCAAACGCAAGTACTCTAGCGTTCAAAGTAAATCCTCTTAACACAAATACAAATGAGATCTACATTGAGCCATTTGGAATTGATGCTGGTTCGCTTCAAATGCAATTGGTGGATTTGAAAACCAAACACCTGTGGAGTGGCAAGTTCACAGAACTCAAGAGCAAGTCAGAAGAGTTGTAGGTCCAGAAAGGCATGCCCGTCACGCTGCACAACTGGGCAGCTCTAAAAGAAATGCCGCAAGTTGAGGCACTCATATTTGACGCATGGAATAGTCTTCCAGAATGCTACAGTGAGGTGAAGAAGTTGGCATTTGGAGTGCTGACGATCTTCGGGTCAACATATTTGTGCGAGCAAGCATTCTCTTGCATGGATATAATAAAAAGTAAAGTAAGAAGCCAACTAAGCTTATATAAATAAAAATCTAGAGGCTTGAAACTGAAAACAAGTTATGAGCCAGATTTAACCAAACTTTCAAAAGGCATGCATATACAAGGCCAATGCTCCCATTAATGTAACTAGTGTAACTATCTATTATGAATGCAATAATTATAGTTAGGCCTACATTATTTGATTAGGGCCTACTAATTGTATTATTCTAGCAGAGCTAAGTCTAGCTTAAATACTTTAATATGTTTTGTGCGAAACATTTGTATGTTTTATATGAATAAATATTTTTTCATATTGCTTTTTAAATCAAAAATCAAATTTATATACTTAATTCTAATCAAATTCCATATTTAAAAAAATGTTAGTGGCTCTTTAAAAACTGGGAAATTTTGTAAATTGCAACTTTTGGCTCTTCCGTCTCAAAAGGTTGCCGACCCCTGGCCTAAGGCCTAAAGGAAAAAAAAAGATGTATTGCTAAACACGCTTAATACCGCAAAAAACGTTAGAAAATACCAGAATATAATCTTTAATAAACCTAGAAAACCCAAGTAATGATAATTATAGCATTGTGACCTCAAATGTGCCTTTGTTTTATCAACCTAGACACAGACTATATTTCAACATAGAAAAAACCCAAACTTTCCAATTTGGTATAACTAAACTAGTAAAAAGCGGAACAGAATGTGTTTTTTTATTTTTATAAAGCGGAACAAATTCGCCAAAAGCGGAACGGTAGGCATGTCTGAAAGGGCAATGAAGATGATTGTAGCAATTTTAGGATTCCAGACATATTTAAGACTTTTTGGGGGTTTTGGTGAAAAAGTACAGATTTTCCAGACATTTTTAAGTCTGAAATGCTTGTGTTGAAATTCCAGACATATTTCAGACTTTCCAGACACCGTACGAACCCTGTTAAAATCTTGTTGCAATTTTCAACATCATATTTGTGTGAACTCGGTTTCTCACCAACATAAAAACTAAAAAACGAGCAACACTTACTAATTTAGATGAAGAATTGAAGGTAGCTATTTCTAAAATTAGGCCAAATATCACTGAAATTTGTAAAAACCGTCAAGCTCAGGTTTCACATTAAATCCTTTTATTTTTCTGAATTAAATTTTGCTCAATGTTATTTTTTTACTTATTAAATTTATGTTTATTAAAAATTTGTTTGTCATGTTATAATTTTAAACTCTTATGTTATAATCTTTTATTTTCAATAAAAGTCGTACGTATGTGTATTTGTTTGTTTTTTTTTTCCTTGATTTTGGTGCTCCCCAAATTTTTATCAAGATCAAAAGTGCTCCCTGACTTCAAAAGGTTAAGAACCACTGCTTTATAATATCACACAGGAGAAGTGAGGATGTTTGCAAAAAAAGCAGAATTATTAGTACTGGGTATTTAGAGACGTGTGTTGGAAAAGGAAAAAAATTAGGCTAGCTCAATTACTCAAAAACTGAAACGACCGAAACTTAACAAAAATACGGAAGAATTTTAAAGGTGTGAGTAAAAGCAGAAAACAGGGTTCAAATGCGTAGAACTCCCGCATGTAGAACTCCCGCACAATGCACAATGCGTAGAACTCCCGCACAATGCGTAGAACTCCCGCACAATGCACAATGCGTAGAACTCCCGCACAATGCGGGAGAGTAGGCAGGTCTGTATATCCCTAAGCCTAGTCTGCTGAAATATTTGATTTATTAAAAGCAAATCTGTCATGCCTCATTCAAGTGATCAAACCGTAAGACTATAGTTTTTATAGTTTGAACAAAACAAATTCTAGAGTTTAGAAAAAAGAAACATACTTTTTAAAATTTTAGTATTTTAAATTCCATGTTAAAAATTCAAAGTTAAGAAAAACTCTAATAAGCAAAAGTTCACTTGAATTATTTTACTGCTTGGCTTTCTTGGCGGTAATCCAAGAACAGAAACTGTATTATTTATATTAGTTTTTATCTTTGGAAGCTTGTAACAGTTATATTAGAAAAATTTCAATTAAAATATTAATAGATTTCAACTCAAACAAAAAAAAAAATAATCATTGAAAAAAAAACTTATTTAAAAAAATGTATATCTTGATTTGTATTAGTCCAATTTTAATAAATGAATTTAAATGATGTCGAACAGGGTATTGAATCTTCAAAATGTAATTTTCAAGTAACTTACTTGCCAGTTGTATTACTAATGACAGGTACAGCATGAGTTATCATTAGACCAAGTCCCCAAGAATCAATATAAGGAGATGTCCATAAAGTAGTTCCAGACACTGATATAGCTGATAGGAACTCAAAATAGTTGGACATTTGTGTAATAAGGTTTTCTCCAGTCAGCAGTTTAAGTAAACTTCCATTGTGATCACATGCCAAGGTGCCAGGAAACATTTCAGCATCTTCCACAATTAAATAACTAAATATTCTGGCCTATAAATATTTCAAAATGATGAGCATTAGTTGGAAAGTAAAACAAAAATCAAAATTAATTCAATATAAACCCAGTCAACTTCACCAACTACTGCATAGCATAAAACACAAGAGAATCATATAAGTAACTGTCAATAGAACTGAATAATTCAGTCCCATGAAGGATGTCCCATACCTCTAGCCTTACCAATAGAACTGAATAATTTAGTACCATGAAGGATGTCTCATACCTCATTCCTTACAAATAGAATTGAATAATTTAGTGCCATGAAGGATGTCTCATACCTCATTCCTTACAAATAGAATTGAATAATTTAGTGCCATGAAGGATGTCTCATACCTCATTCCTTAATAATAATGAGCACTTTTATAGCGCAACTATCCATGCTATAATAGCATGCTCAGTGCGCTGTCATGACATAGATACAAGAGCACAAATTAGACAATGATTACTTAAACATATAGGACTTTAGGTTCTTTTTAAAAGACTTTGCTTCAGTTTGCCTTAGTGAAATAGGCAAATTGTTCCATAATACGGGCGCCACCGCCTCAAAGGCGCGCACTCCAAAGGTTTTCTTTCTATGTCCAATAAGACTGGGAGTCCTAAGTAATGACTTTTCACTTGAACAGAGATCTCTTGCTGGAACATATGTTGTAAGAATGTTTTGAAGATAGCTAGGTGCAGTGCCATCCAAGCAGCTGAATGCCAGGGAAAGAAGCTTAAATTCAATTCGCTTTTGCACGGGGAGCCAGTGGAGATCCCTAAGTATAGGGGTGATGTGAGCGGACCTCTCGACCAGAGATACTATGCGTGCAGCATTGTTCTGCACCTTCTGGAGTCTCTCAATCTGCTTTTTTGGAATCCCCCACAAGCAGCTGTTGCAGTAATCAAGTCTTGAGAGAATAAGAGAGACGGCAACAGCATTTGCTGTTTTCTTGTTTAGATGAGGTCGCAATTGACCTAAGGCTCGTAATTGCATAGAGCATGCCCGGACGACAGAGCTGACATGGGTAGTCATTGAAAGTTTACTGTCAATAAACAAGCCAAGATCTTTTACATAGTCAGATAAGGTAATTTCAGCAGTGCCAACTTTTATTGCTTCTAGCTTAGAGGTTTTAAGTTTAGCATGAGACCCACACAATATTGCCACTGTTTTATCATCATTTAGCTTTAGCCTATTTTCCACCATCCACGATTTCACTGACAGGCAGCAGTCTTCAAGAGATTTTACAGCCGCAGCACAGGAAGCAGGATCAGGATTGAAACTAATGTATAATTCCGTGTCGTCAGCAAATAGCTTACGATTTACGCCATGGGTACTAATGATTTTGCCGAGTTTACTAGTATAGATAGAGAATAGTATAGGTCCCAATACAGAGCCTTGTGGTACTCCGCACCTCAGTGGTGTGCTCTGCGAAGAAGCTTGTTTTACCACAACATATTGGGTCCTATCCTCTAAATAAGACGTGAACCACCGCAGCGCATTACCCGTGATGCCCATCTCCTTTTTAAGCCTGGCTAGAAGAAGCTCATGGTCAATTACGTCGAAAGCTGCACTTAAGTCAAGCAACATTAATAGTGATAGTTCGCCACGATCAGCACTACAAAGTACATCATTTAGGACTCGCAGAAGTGCTGTTTCGCAACTGTGGCCATGACGATAGGCAGATTGGAACGGGTCAAGTAGATTATTAGCATTAAGATGCTGCACAAGTTGTTGCGACACAACTCTCTCAAGTATTTTAGAAATAAAGGAGAGATTTGAGACCGGGCGATAGTTATTGCAGTCATTCATATCTAAGCCATTTTTCTTCAGGAGGGGCTTAATGATCGCCGTTTTGAATGGGCGTGGAATTTTGGCAGACAGTAGGCAGGTGTTTATAATACGTACAAACACAGGAAGTAGAATGTCCATGCATGTCAGCACAATTTTGGTAGGGATGGGGTCAACAGTGGAATATGTAGGTTTAGATGATAGAATAATACGTTTAAGTCCTTCCTCACAAACAGGGATGAGTTCCACTAATGGGATACCTGCGAAGACATCATCCACTAGGGGCAAAGAATCACGCTCTCCAAAGCTTTTCCTAATTTTCTCGACTTTGTCAGTAAAGAGTTTGCTAAGTGTTTCCGCTGCTTTCTCACTGCTCATGTCAGGCAGAACGGGGGTTTCAGATCTTTTTCCAAGAAGATCATTGACAATGGAGAACATCTTGCGTGAGTCCGTTCCTGCAGACTTTAGAAGAGATTGAATATGAACCGACTTTTCATGCCTGATCACTTGAGCGAACCTATTTCTTTCTTTCCGAAATATTTTTTTGTCACATTCAAGTCGAGTTCTTCTCCAACGCTTTTCAGCTAAACGACGGATTGACTTCGCTTTCCGAACTAAAGGGGAGTACCAATAGGAGTCCGGTCTGTCACTAACAAGTTTTTCCGTCACTGGGGCGTAGTCATCCAGTAAAGTGGAGAGAGTCTGGTTGTACAGGAGGACCAGGTTTTCAGGATCACTTGATTGTGACTTAACCAATTCTGATTTAGTAAGACTATCGCGAAAAGAATACATATCGATATTCTTAAGATTCCTCGTCTTTATCTTTTCTCTCCCAGCAACTGGTCTTTTCATATTTGTCTTTAACCGCACAAGGAAGTGATCAGACAGAAGGAGGTCCTCAACACTCACAGAACTGAATAATTTAGTGCCATGAAGGATGTCCCATACCTCATTCTTTACCAATAGAATTGAATAATTCAGTCCCATGAAGGATGTCTCATACCTCATTCTTTACCAATAGAACTGAATAATTTAGTGCCATGAAGGATGTCCCATACCTCATTCCTTACCAATAGAATTGAATAATTCAGTCCCATGAAGGATGTCTCATACCTCATTCCTTACCAATAGAACTGAATAATTTAGTGCCATGAAGGATGTCCCATACCTCATTCTTTACCAATAGAATTGAATAATTTAGTGCCATAATGGATGTCGAATACCTCTAGCCTTACCAATAGAACTGAATAATTCAGTCCCATGAAGGATGTCCAATGCCTCTAGCCTCACCAATAAAACTGAATAATCTTCTGCATAGGAGCATCTCCAATATAAGATAACTTAGCCAAGGGACAGGGATGGCTTCAAATTATGTTTTTTTAAAAACCAACATTAGGGACAATAATAATGACAACAAAGAAATTTATGAGAATTTATAGACATAAAAATAAGAACAATATAGTATAGTATACAAATGCATAAAAAATGACAATATAAACTAAAATATAAGATCAATAGAAATAAAGACCAACAATGTGGCTGATGCTGATAAACATTTTAAATTACATCAGTGAAATAATACATTGATATGAAATATATAATTCAACACATTAAGTATTCAAACAACTTTGTTTATACTTACATTTGAAATACTTACATTTGGTAGTAAATATTTATTTTTCTCCATTGCCACATTATACACAGAGGTAAAGTTGTACTTGCAGATTGGCCCTGGCACATATCCACTTCTTGTATAGTAACCTAGAAACAATACATTTGACAAACTAAAACTGGCACATATCCACTTCTTGTATAGTAACCTAGAAACAATACATTTGACAAACTAAAACTGGCACATATCCACTTCTTGTATAGTAACCTAGAAACAATACATTTGACAAACTAAAGAAATAACAAATAAAACACACGCTCTAGAAAATGTAAGGAATGACAAACAACTTACCAGGACCACATCGAACATCTTCTCCATCTGTATCTTTACCATCTGTTGCAAAAACAATAATAGACTGACAGCCTGTCCTGGGAACACTTCTCAATAGACTGAAAGCTCTGTCAAATCCTTTCCTAATTAACAATGTGAAATCATTTTTAAAACAATTCAGTTGAGTATTTTTATGACTTATTATGCAAAGTGTATAATTCAATAACTCTAGTACAAAGAATAAAAAAATATTTTATTTACTCTAGCTCAGTTGTGCCACCGGCTTCTAGTTTTTCAATTTTCTCAATAAGATCTTTTCTAAATGCATTTGTTCCTTGAACCATTCTTTGTTCTTGACAGCTCAAAACTTGAGTAATATAGAAATGCCATCTGGTGAAAAAAACAACTCTCAGAGCTGAACACATTTTCTGAAGGTATGTTTACTTGTTACTAAAGGTATGTTTTACTTGTTACTAAAGGTATGTTTAATTTTTACTAATATGTTTACTTGTTCCTAAAGGTTCGTTTACTTGTTCCTAAATGTTTGTTTACTTGTTACTAAAGGTTTGTTTACATGTTACTAAAGGTTTGTTTACTTGTTACTAAAGGTTTGTTTTACTTGTTACTAAAGGTATGTTTACTTATTAATAAAGGTATGTTTACTCGTTACTGAAGGTATAGTTAACTTGTTAATAAAAGTATGTTTACATGTTACTAAAGGTTTGTTTTACTAGTTACTAAAGGTATGTTTTACTTGTTACTAAAGGTATGTTTTACTTGTTACTAAAGGTATGTGTAATTGTTACTGAATGTATGTTTTACTTGTTAATAAAAGTATGTTTACATGTTACTAAAGGTTTGTTTTACTAGTTACTAAAGGTATGTTTTACTTGTTACTAAAGGTATGTTTTACTTGTTACTAAAGGTATGTGTACTTGTTACTGAAGGTATGTTTACTTGTTACTAAAGGTATGTTTTACTTGTTAATAAAAGTATGTTTACATGTTACTAAAGGTATGTTTTACTTGTTATTAAAGGTATGTTTTACTTGTTACTGAAGGTATGTTTACTTGTTACTAAAGGTATGTTTTACTTGTTACTAAAGGTATGTTTTACTTGTTACTAAATGTGTTTTACTTGTTACTAAAGGTATGTTTTACTTGATACTAAAGGTATGTTTTACTTGTTACTAAAGGTATGTTTTACTTTTTGCTAAAGGTATGTTAACTTGTTACTAAAGGTATGTTTTACTTGTTACTAAAGGTATGTTTTACTTGATAATAAAGGTATGTTTTACTTGTTACTAAAGGCATGTTTTACTTTTTGCTAAAGGTATGTTTACTTGTCACTAAAGGTATGTTTTACTTGTTACTAAAGGTATGTTTTACTTTTTGCTAAAGGTATGTTTACTTGTTACTAAAGAAATGTTTTACTTGTTACTAAAGGTATGTTTTACTTGATACTAAAGGTATGTTTTACTTGTTACTAAAGGTATGTTTTACTTTTTGCTAAAGGTATGTTTACTTGTTACTAAAGGTATGTTTTACTTGTTACTAAATGTCTTTTACTTGTTATTCTCCAGACTTACAGTTGAGAAAGTAAACAGGAATTATTGAAGGCAATATTATTTATAAGAACTCTTTTAAAGTAAACAAACAAATGTTCACTTTAAGAAACAAATGTTCACTTTAAGTTAGACTCCTAAAAAAAAGAATTCTTAAGTTGTATGCAAATAAATAACTTACTTTCCCACTTCATTCCAATGACTATTCCGAGCACAAATGACATTAACATAATCTTGTTTGGTGAGTGTGTTGATCACTGTCTTAGCAACTGCCTTAGCAATAGAAAACTTTTCACCTTTCATAGACAAACTAAACAAAATATTAAGTGGTTCATTGAAAAAAAATGATTAAAATTATCAAATGTTTTCCATCTGAAAAATGGACTATGAAAACTTTTACATGCTTTACTTTTAAGAAATAAACACAAAATGAAACTTTCATTTTTCAAAACTCTCCAATGTTTCTATTTTTTTTAATGTATAGTTAAAATGACTGACATTTAATGATGTTGATTATTACATTAATAACTTTTAGAGATTTTATTAGTACACAATATTATAAGAATAAAAAATAAAAGTAACCTGCAATCAAGTATAATAATAACATCTTTAGGTCCACTTGTAGCTTGAATGTACCACGGTCGCACTCTAGGGTCATAGTCATCATAAAAGCCAGCAAAATTAGTTGACCATTCACGGCCAGGAAACAAACGAGTTACTCCAGTTACAGAACCAAAGTACTGCCACCTTAAACAACAAATAGGTCAAAATAATTATACAATCAATAATATAATCTACAGTTGTATAGCATTTAACAAATTACATGATTTTCATACTATCTTTATTACCAAATATACTAGCCTATGGGTTGCACCCATGGATAAATCGCACCCATAGTTTAGGATCATCCAAGTTATATCATGTATTTGATTTGCAGATAGGACGCACCCATAATTTTGGGAGTTACACTGCCTTTTAAATAATTCATATTTTCTAAAAAGTTACTAAATATTCACCTTAATTCAGTCTGTGCCGGATGTTTACCGGGTTTGTGCCAGGCCATTTTTAGGGAGCTAGAATATTTTTAGCGTGCCCTTATTTATTCATAAATTTCTAAAGGTATTTTTTTAGCAAGATACCTGTATTTCAGTATTTCATATCAAATTAAAGGAAATTAAACAGGGAATAATAATAAGTAGAAGTTAAAACAATATTATAATAATAGTTACCTCTTTATTAGTAATTTTTAGAGAACAAATTTTTTGTTTAAAAAAAAAGGAGCAAAAAAAATCCGATCCTTTATATTTCTGTATAGTTTACATAGGCCTAGGCCTAACCACGAATGTCGGAATCTTTAATTAGTAAATAAACCGACAGTCCTCCAAACCAGATTTATCTGATGAATAGAAATTAATAATTAGCAATAAAAGTTATTTTAATAGCAAATTTGACAAGTTCCAAGGCCTAGAAACATTTCGAGTAGGCGTGGCTTTGCTTTTTGTACAAAAGTTTTAACATAAATCGATTCAAAATCTTCATTATTATTTAAAAACCGAAAGTAAACCAAGCAGAAAGGAAGCAGAAACAGTTGTCATTCGTTTGATAAAATAAAAAGTCGAATTAATAGGCTATAGCAACAAAATAAGCTATGAAATCCAAATCCACGATATATCGTGGATTGGCACGGAATGAGTTAATATGGAAACTTTCCTCAAAAATAGTTTGCAATCAAGCAAAATGTAAACATAAAGAAATAATGCTGTTTCATTTATTTTTATCGACCAATTTACAAAGCTATTAGGCCTAAAAGAAAGATTTTGGAAGACATGTTTCTTTATCAATCTAACTTCATACTCAAGTTACTAGAACGGGTGGACACTAAAAAATTTCTTTTGGAAAAAATGTTGTTTGGAGTGCGCTCTTTTGCCTCTGCAGCGCATAAATTATAGGATACAAAAAAGCATAATGGGATACAAAAAAGAAAAAGGAGTCATTTTGACTAAGAGGTTTATTTTCAACTAGATTTTTATACACTATCCCAAGCCCATAAATTCCAAGACACAAACTGTGCATGCTAAACTGTTAGTCTAAATATTATGGATAGAAGCAAGATACAAGTGCCCTAAATAGACTACCATCACCATTGTTTGTAATGATTTCAAATGCAGCTGCATGCTAAACTGTTAGCCTAAATATCATGGATAGAAGCGAGATACAAGTGCCCTAATTAGACTACCATCACCATTGTTTGTAATGATTTCAAATGCAGCTGTTAGCCTAAATATCATGGATAGAAGCGAGATACAAGTGCCCTAATTAGACTACCATCACCATTGTTTGTAATGATTTCAAATGCAGCTGCATGTTAAACTGTAAGCCTAAATATCATGGATAGAAGCGAGATACAAGTGCCCTAATTAGACTACCATCACCATTGTTTGTAATGATATCAAATGCAGCTGTTAGCCTAAATATCATGGATAGAAGCGAGATACAAGTGCCCTAATTAGACTACCATCACCATTGTTTGTAATGATTTCAAATGCAGCTGCATGCAAATAAGCGGTGAGTGATGACTCTTTCTTTTGTCGAAAATTACAATAAGTTCACTGTAGACCTTTCAAGCCTTTTTTTAAATACATTTTTTTTTAATTTAGTTTGAGTACATGATTTTGTCCAAATGTCCTGAAATTTGTTGATTGGGCGGTCATAGTTGAGAAAAAATTGTTTAGAGTCTTGGCAAAGTTTCTTGGAATACTAAACACTGCCTTAGTAGGCTAAAGGCCTAAAGCTTACATAAAGCGCTTCTTAAGCTTCTAGCCTAAAAGCTTCAAACTATAGTAGTTTGTTTTTCTTCTTAAGCTTCTAGCCTAAAAGCTTCAAACTATAGTAGTTTGTTTTTCTTCTTAAGCTTCTAGCCTAAAAGCTTCAAACTATAGTAGTTTGTTTTTCTTCTTAAGCTTCTAGCCTAAAAGCTTCAAACTATAGTAGTTTGTTTTCTTCTTAAGCTTCTAGCCTAAAAGCTTCAAACTATAGTAGTTTGTTTTTCTTCTTAAGCTTCTAGCCTAAAAGCTTCAAACTATAGTAGTTTGTTTTTCTTCTTAAGCTTCTAGCCTAAAAGCTTCAAACTATAGTAGTTTGTTTTTCTTCTTAAGCTTCTAGCCTAAAAGCTTCAAACTATAGTAGTTTGTTTTATAGTAGTTTGTTTTTCAAACTGTTTCAAGTGGATAGGTTGCCCCCCCCCCCCCTAATTTTTTTTCAAAATTTTTGGTTTTAAAAAAAAAGAGTGATGAATATGTGAGTATATATGTCAATTATTTTTTTTTAAGACAACTAGTGGCAGTTTAAAAGCTACTCTATTTGAAGGGGAAAAAAGTCAGTAATGAGTCACTCTATCAGAATTAATTAAATAATTACTAAGAGAGAAAAAAATGTGTGTAATTGTTCAAAATGTTTACCTTCCTGTGTTTGTTTTTATACATTTTGAAATAATTCATAAAGTACCTTAATAAAGGATCTTTGGCAGCATTTTGTAAGAAAGTTTCCTCCAGACCCTTGGTAAACAATACAGTATCAATAACATAAGGATCGTCTCGAGGTACTTCATCAGCAATCTTTACAGTAGAGTTTAACTTGCTCACTTTTTGTCTGAAGTAACTGTTAATACACATACATTGATTATTTACATATGACATTATCTTAATCTTTGCTAATACAAAAAACTTAATGCTTTACTTATTGATGCTGATAACAAATGTTTATTTTTGATGGTATTATTATTGTTGTTGTTTAGTAATAACCAATATAGTCCGGGTTCTAACTCGTAAAATCATTACAAAATTCCCTCACTTTTTCCAAACCAATAAAAAAAATACAATCTCTACAGGGACTGGTGTGTATTCACTGTGTATACATCCTCTTTATGTAAAAGGGCAGGGCCCAGTGTATTTAGATAGTTTCAATTATACACTTTATTGGTGAATTTTTATTTCCGTACTGGTAGAAACAGCTTTTGAAAAATTTCCAATAAAAAAATCTCAATATGAATTCATTTGCTTTAAGGACTAAGTTAATATTTTTAAATAATATTTTATTGGATCATTTTTATTGGATGATTTGTCCATTATATTAAAATCCAAAACGTTAAACAACTTTAAAAATCAAGTCAAGAGTGTTATTGTGAACATTTAATCCCGTGGTATAGTGAAATCTCATTCTGTAAAGTATTTCTTTTGTTCTAGTTTCATACACACATTTCTAAAAAGATAAACTGTACAATTAGTTTAAAGCCCTGTATATGCCTTTTGTTAAACACAAACAAAAAAAAAAGTGGATAAAAACAGTTTTAAATTAACATACGGGCTGAAAGCTAAATCCTTTGGTAACTTATCAGGAACATCAGACTCATAATAAAGGTCTGCTGGTAGTTCATTTAATGTTTTGGCAATAGTTGTCTTATTTTGCTCATCATAGTATTCATCATAGAGAAGGCGCACTTTTTCAACCAGAGCCTGTTATGATATCAAGAAAATGTATCATATCATTGTATTGCTATTTAAGCTTAAAAGCATTTTTTTTTCATTATAGAGATAAATTTCACAAAGTATAATAATTACCATAGCTGCTGATGTTTTCTTTCGAAAATATTCACTTAAAGTGTCATTAACCGATTTCACCAGTTCACTTCCATTTTTTTTTTCTGACAGATATGTTGCCTCATCAAAAAATGACTGTGTCATGTCTCTTTTAATTCCATCATTGGCAAGCTAAATGGATATTTTGGTACATTAATATAAAATTATATAACCAAGCCTATTAGTCAGTATAAAATATTATTGAATTTAATTACGGTAGACTGTATGTGGGGTGTTATTTCATACATTTATATGTATTTACCTGAAGTAGATAATTTTGAATCAGCATAGCCCAATTTTGAACATCTCCAGCTAATGAGCCAATTTCATGACGTTCTTCTCCTGGTAATGATGCAACTGGAGAGTGTATATACAGCAAGCACCCAGGAAACATGAACATGTTCAGCCAGTGCATTTTGTTCTATTGCATTAGGCCACCATCTGATAAATAAATCCTATTGTCTCCACTGTGATAGTCATTACTCTGAAACTCTAAAGCAATAATATGAGCAATTTAATTTTAAAGATCACTCATTGGATATTAATATTATCTAGGCATACAAAACAAACTTACAAGCATTACATAATATTTTTTATACATTAGCAGATAATCTTCTGTAATCATACTCCATCGTTAATGTCTAAATTTGTTCTTTAATAAGTACTTTAATTTTTTATCAAAGTCCCTAATATAGACTTAGCCTATAGTTAAAAGTTATACTTTTAGTAGTTATAGACTATAGTCAGTTAGAAAGGTTGCTATCTGGCGTTACAGACAGCGGGGTAACATGTATTCAACATTTTCATTACAATATAATATATCAATGCTATAAATCCTTTTATATACTATATGCCTAATAATAAAGGCCTACTATATACAAGTATACAATTAACAATGATTTAATATAGGCCTAATAATATAATAAATATTATAAATATTATTACAATGACCTAATCAAACTTTTAATGCCTTTTAATATTTTTTTATTAATAATGATGAGATAATGTATTATTATTTATTATTAAATAGGCCCCTAGCCTGCCCTAGGCCTACTTAGTAATACTAAGTTACATTAATACTAGTAATATTAATATAGTATAGAATGTAATATTAATGTATATTATACATATTATTATTATACATACAATTAATATAAATTATAATTATACTCCATTTATGGTCCAAGGTTAGTACTGCCGGGGATGGGGATGGGAAATAAGCACCCACTCCTCTCAAAATATTATCATGGCTTGCGTCTCAAATAGCCTCTGCTAACCAAAGTCCAACTCCTGGCCTTCTCGAATGACTCGAAAACAAGTCTGGAGGATCATGTTTCAACTAACATGAGAAGGGGCCAAGGCGTGTCGCTCGGGCCTTAAAACCAGCAGCTTCTGGCAGATGGGGCTCGTAATACTTGATAGGTAGCTCATCTAGGAGAGGGAAACTCCGATCTCAAACCTCCGCTGCCTCGCGGCTACACCTGTTCATGGAGAGGCTAAGGGAGTAAACCCTAACAGAAAATCAGGAGATGGAGTCCCTAAGGCAGTTTTATATTAAAGGGCTATATATCTGGCAACTCCTGCGACGCAGATGGTCCCTGGTTGTATCAGCTAGCTGTTCCCCTGCAATCACCATCAGCGTCGAGAGAGAGGGCCTGCTGCATGGGCAAAAGCTGGCCTTCTTAAGCATCGCCTAGGCGTGTCCTCCTTTTCAACTTCCCTCACCCCAACCTAGAGAGGTCTTTACAGCTTCGCTGAAAGGAGTCAAGCAAGCCAGGAGAAAAGTGAGGGGCAGAGGAAAAGGAGACTGCGCCATCGTCCCTTGAGGATGAACGGATGCCATATATACCATAATTATACTCTCTCGTGTGGAGTTTCTGATTGCCTCCCCAGGTGACGGATAGGGGAAAGCCCACCAGATGCGGTGGAAATCAAATATCCGGGGTGGACCAAAATAGGAACCTGCTGCCTTGCAGGAAGTGGAGGGAACCACAAAGGCTAGGGAACCTTACCCGAAAAATAAGGCAGCTACCCAGAGAGCTGAAAAGGGAATCTTCCCAGACCTTAGACGGTTGTGTGCAGGGTTAACAACCCGGCACGGAAAAACAAAGGGACAGAAACCGAAAACAAAGCAAATCTGCAAAACACAGTCAGAGACAAGAGTAGGGCTCCACAAAGAAGATTTATGAAGCCTTGTGGGGGAAGGCAACAGAATCCCACAAGGCCGACCACTCTACTCAAACCGATGAAAAAGAAAAACCTCTTAATGTAAAAGGCACCTTTCAGCTTGGCAACATGGAATGTCCGAACCATGCAAGAACAAGATAGATTTGCCCAAGTCGCCAAAGAGATGGCTAATTACAAACTGCCAATTCTAGGACTAAGTAAAGTACGGAGGAACACTTTTGGAGAAACTAGGCTCCAAACAGGTGAAACTCTGCTCTTCTCTGAAATGGACAACGAGGAGGATACCCAGGAAAATGGAGTGGCACTCCTATTGAACAGAGATTCATTCAAGAATCTCCTAGAATGGGAGCCTGTTTCAGACAGAATAATTAGAGCAAAATTTCTATCAAGATTCCAAAATGTTCACATCATCATGTGCTATGCTCCCACCAACCTTGCACCCAAAGAAGATAAAGTTACATTCTATGAATGACTTCAAAGTATAGTGGATAAAACACCCAAAAGAGATATACTGATCCTCATGGGAGATATGAATGCTAAAGTAGGAAATGAGAACAAAGGGAAAGAGAAGGACAATGGGCCGACACGGACTAGGCAACATGAATGAAAATGGAGAGATGTTTGCAAACTTCTGCACATAGGAGGCAACATCTTCCAACACAAAAAATGTTACTCAGCAACATGGGTCTCAACAGACAACAAAGCAGTGAATCAAATAGACCAATCTCTATATGCTTTACTTTATGCTTTACAGGCTGTAAGAACCAAAAGAGGAGCAGACATTGGAGCCACCTGATAGTGGCCAAGCTAAAAATAAAGTTAGCCAAACAAAGGCAACAAAAAAAACAGGAGAACCAAGATTGAATTCACAGAGGAAGTACAAATTACAATTAACGCGGCACACAATGCACCGACTCCGACACTACTGAATTTAGATTGGAATTTTTTAAAAAGTAAGTCTAAATGTCCCAATTCACAAAACGTTATAATTAATGACTTCTCTACTGTAAGAATAAAGACCCATGCATGCAGTGCCTATGGTAACTGCAAAACGAACATGTTAATTAAGTGACAGTGAAGAAGCATGCTTTTCATGTGCCTCACTATATGGCAATACATTTGCATATTAATACAGAGAAGTCGGGAGTCGAAAGTGCAAATAACTGAGGAGTCGGAGTTGGAACATTTATCTACAGACTCCATAGCCATGCCTAACTCTATAGAATAGACTGGCCTATAAAAGTAGGCCGGCTTATATTCTATCTATATAAATTATAGATAGGCCTATAGTCCTATAGATTATATATTTTAATTATAGAGTTATAATAGAGTTTATAGTATAGTCTATAGTATATAGTAGTACAGTATAGACTTTATAGTTTATAGTGACTAGGCTATAACTATACTATAGGCCTACTATACTATACTATACTTACAATACTATACTAAATACTGCAACTGCCAATATAGACAACGAGATCTGCAATAGAATAGCAAAAGCAAGCATCACCTTTGGGCGCCTTCGGGAAAACGTCTGGGACAGAAAGGGACTCCATCTAGACACTAAGCTAAAAGTATATAACGCCACAATACTGCCAACATAGCTGTATGCAAGCGAAACATGGACAGTGTACAGCAGGCATGCAAAGCAATTAAATCACTTCCATGTCGCTTGCCTCCGCAAATTACTAAAAATACATTGGCAAGATGGGGTCCCTAACACTGAAGTGTTTCTCAGAGCAGACACGACCAGCATCCAGATTCAGCTCATGAAACCCCAAGTGCGATGGGCTGGCCATCTAGTTAGAATGCCGACCACAGACTACCAAAAAAGCTCCTTTTTGGCAAGCTAGCATACAGGAAAAGAATAACCGGCGGCCAAAAAAAGAGATTCAAAGACAGTTTGCAGACCTGCCAACGTCCCAAGACAAAAAATCTGTATTGG
Organism: Anisus vortex; assembly: GCA_949126835.1. Classification (NCBI taxonomy): domain Eukaryota; kingdom Metazoa; phylum Mollusca; class Gastropoda; family Planorbidae; genus Anisus; species Anisus vortex. Next base: position 32,893,634 of record OX421493.1, read on the forward strand.
GCGGGGGGGTGCGCGCGCACAAGTTATGTATTTACAATAAGAAGGAATGTAACTAGTATTTTTTGTTATTAATGTAATTAGTTTAAAGTTTTAATTTATATATATGTGTATTTAACTTTAAATAAAGAAAATCAATAGGTCCAGTTATACAGCTAAATAGCATACTGTAATAAAAGCTCTAGGCCTATACTATAGTCTAAATAGTAATAGTTACTAGTACTAGTAGGCCTACTAAAAATGCTAATAGCAGGCCTAAACAAATCTAAACCGGTATATGGCCTATACTCCTATACCTAACCTAACTAGATAATTGTGAGCAACATGATAGGCTATGGCCAAAAATGTATTTTTTCTTAGTTTTGTAGTAGGCCTATTCCTAATTGTTTTTAGTATGCGTTTAAATTTATAGTACAGAGATGTTGGCCTAGAGCTAAAAATGTTTCCAGTTCCAAGAAAATATTACTTGATGTAACGCAAAATTGTATTTTTACAAATGCGATAACCGGTAATTCGGTAGGCCTAATCATTAATATGGATTATATGGCATTGCATCGGTCGGCCTAGAGATTCATTGGTGTTGTTTTTCTTTTTTACAATAGACAGTCCGGACAGGACAATAATATAAAAAAATTGCTGAAAATTGGAATTTTAAGAGCTTTGTCCAAATGTCGGGAGGAGGGGTGAAACTTGCGACTGATAGAAGCAGGTGGCGCAATGTTGTGTCGTCCGGGGCACAGTTGGCAGAATATAACAGAATCTCCAGGGCCGAACAGAAACGAGCAGAAAGAAAAGCCAAGCAGACCTGTGAGGCGCTGCCAGACCCCACGACCGCATCTTTTGTCTGCAGTACCTGCAACAGATCTTTCAGGGCCCGAATAGGACTGATAGGCCACCAAAGAGGCCACAAAGCGACTGGTAGACGTGGTCATCCTCGGAAATGAGGGACGAACAACATACTAAATACTATAGTCTAAGACTCTAAGAGTCATAGTAACTCATAGTATAGAGTTAGCCTATAGAGCAGGGGTAGGGAACCTTTTTGTCTGAGAGAGCCAAGGACACCACATATTTTGAAAATAAGTAATTCTGTGAGAGCCATACATTATGTTCAATACTAAAAATTCAAGTAAATGTGTGCATTTTGTGTAATGCCAACACTAAAAGTACAATAATTATGTCTCTGAATTCTTATGATGCTGAGCTGCAGTAGACTTTAGCTCATTTGTAAAAAGAAATATTGATATGCAATTAATATGTAGATAAAAAAGTCTAATATAAACATTTTTTTAATAATCGAACATTTGTCTGCGAGCCAGATGCAGCCATCAAAAGAGCCACATCTGGCTCGCGAGCCATGGGTTCCCGACCCCTGCTATAGAGTATAGACTATTGACTATGACTGACTGTCTATAACTATACTATAGCTATAACTATAGCGCCCTAGGCCTAGCCTAGTATTATAAGTCTAGTAGTAGTAAGCCTATACTATAGGCTATGGCTATAGTATAGCTAAAAGTACTATAACTATAGGCTATAGTATAGCTAAAATATTACTATAACTATACTATAGCGTAGCCTATAGTCTATAGTAGAGCTTACCGAGTACTGGTACTGGGCTATATAATAATGTAACTATATAGGTATAGCCATAGTGATAGCCTGGCCCATAGTCCATAGCCTAGGCCTACTGACCTACTGTTAAAAGTCTGTTATAGGCCTACTGCGATAGACGATAGCCTAGATCAGGGGTCGGGAACCTTTTTGTCTTAGAGAGCCATGGATACCACATATTTTGAAAAGAAATTCCGTGAGTAAGTAAAGTACCCGCCTTCGGACCAAAGTGATCATAGGGCTGGTGAAGCAGCATTCACCAGTTTCTGTGGCCACGGCATACTAGGGGATGTATGGACAGCACAATGCCCAGCCACCTTTACTTTACCCCAACTAATGTCAGGTACCCATCAGAGCTGGGTAGACTCAGGGACACCCTCAAGTTCTGGGAAAAAATCCCGGCTTCACCAGGATTTGAACCCAGGATGTCGGATAGCCAGTTGAACACGCTGCCGCTCTGCTACTGTGCCCCATAATTCTGTGAGAGCCATACATTAAGTTTAAAACTAAAAATTCAAGTAAATGTGTGCATTTTGTGTAATTTCAACACTGAAAAAATTTTAAAGTACAGTACAATATAGAATAGGGCCTAATTATGTCTCTGAATTCTTCTCATGCTGAGCTGCAGTAGACCTTAGCTCATTTGTAGAATGAAATATTGATATGCAATTAATATGTAGATCAAAAAGTCTAAAAAAACATTTTTGTAATAATCTAACATTTGTCTGCGAGCCAGTTGCAGCCATCAAAAGAGCCACATCTGGCTCGCGAGCCATGGGTTCCCGACGCCCCTGGCCTAGATGATCTAGTCAATCTAGATTAACATATTTTACATATCTATATTCTATATATCATTTTAGCCATATAGTGCTTATGGCACAAACCGCTTATGTTTAGACCTGACAACTTTAATAACATATAGTGCAGGATAATATTTAGGGTCTATAACCGTTTTTTTTTTAAAGATAAATATACCCACCATCCGTCATCAACTAAAATATTGATGTACCAGAACCAACATTTTTATTTACTATGTTGAGAAGTGTTGCCAACCCTTATCTGTTGGAATTCGTTTAAACTACTGTTATAGTCCAACTCCAAATTCAGGCATATTCCACTCGATTGTTGAACGGAAAAAAAAGGCTAGAAAATTCCCTTCTAGAAATATTATCACAAGCAAATTAATATAAGTCTAGTGTTTAAATCTTGAACATCATATTGTATGACACACAACCGTGTCAGGTCCAGAAACAGCTAAAGTAAGCAAGTAAACACACAAAATTAAAAAAAATATTTAAAAAAAGATATTTGGAAACCATTTTGTTTAGCCTATTGTCATATTGTGGGTAGATTATATTTGGGACGAAACAATGCAATTTGTGTTTTGTTTTCTATCGCTATGTTTAATGATTGTGTATTATTAATGACGCACGATTTTTGTTACTATTGCCTCCTAGTGCGCAACTATTTACAATAAATAAACATGACGGATTGATTCACGCCTGCATTATGGTCAACTCCTCCACGTGATTGGGATTATGGGAGGGGGGGCGGGGATGGTTAAGAAAGGGATTGTAAACTTTCACTAGTCTACTTCTTTAGCGCCAGAACAGATCATGTGAGTCCATAATATGAACGTAGGACACTTTCACCTAGAGACCGACCGATATTCGGCTTCGGTTTCAGCGCCGAAAATAGGCAAAAAATCTTTTTCGGCGTGGGTTCGGTCGAAGCCAAAAGGTTAGTTTTCGGTTGGTTTACGGTTTCGTCCGAAACTAATATTGACTCGATCATACGGTCATCAGCCGAATATTTATTTTAACTTTCAAAATTCATAATGCTACGCTATTGCTGCATCTATTACGCTGCTTATTGATACTTTCATTTAGTTAAACTGTTGTGAATTAATCTGTGTGAAGTAGGGATGTTTAACGAAAACCGGATTTCGGGAGGAAATCATTCATAACAGTAGCCTATACTGTGTCCCACGATTTATTTATCTTTTTATCAGAAGAAATATTTGTAAACCCTGTTTGATTAGCACAAAACAATTACTTAACATTACATTCCTTGCAAACACTCGCATGTCAGAGGTGACTTATAGGGGAGAGCGGGGTTGGTTGTCACACTTTTTACTTTTTTAAATGCCATTTATTCAATTTTTATTCAAATGAAGCACAATTTTACACAAAGGTGTGGTGTCACTTTGCGAATATTTATGACATATTTGTTTTTCACAAAAGTGCACATATTTTGAGAAACGCTCTTTCTAAAAAGGTCACCAGAGTGTGACAACCAACCCCTCTGTGAGGGTTGGTTGTCACATAGGATGGGGTTGGTTGTCACACAATTATATCAGTTTATCTGGTATTAAAATGTGTTTTTGTATTGTTAAATCATTCACATTTAAACTTTACACCTGGGAATAATAGTCAAAACGTTTTAATAAAACATTTTATATAAGACATTTTTCAAAAATAAATGTTTTATTTCAGTTAAACTCTTCATCTGAATCACAATTTAAACATTTGAAATTCAGCATTCCTGGTGTGCATTGCTCATGTGCCCACTTCTTACATTCTACACATTGAATCCATTTTTCTTTAGGTTTGCTATTAGCAAAGGACTCACAACAGTACAAACAAAAATTGTCATCATCATCTGAAGACGTTTCAGTTTCAATGATTTTTTTAGCTTTGCCTTTTCCTTTGGCAGGATTTATTTTTGATTTCCCTTTACGACCACCTTTATCATCTTTCTTTTTAGTAGTGGGCCTAGTTTTCTCACTTGCCAGTAATGCTTTCACTGGGGAGTCAGTTGCTATTATGGATGTACGCCTCTTCCTGCTTCTGGTAGAAGTTAATCTTGGCCCAGCTTTAGGAAGTGGCCTTATCCTTTCTGGTGTGACATGATCAGGTTGTAAAGTCTGCTGAATCTCTTTTGGTGTTTCTAACACATCTAACTCTTTTGGTGTTTCTAACACATCTAATGTTGGTTCATCAAGTACCTCAGCACCTTGATCTTGCCCTTTAGATGAGCCTGGTTGAGGGTGGGAGTTACCGGATAGAACAACATTATCAGCAGGTTGAACGGTTGTTATAGAGTTCATGACAAGAGATGATGTTTCCATAATGTTTATACGATCAGTTACACAACTGGGTGCATAATCATCATCAGAAAAAATGTCTGGATTCAAAGGGAAAATCCCTGTTGAAGCAAAACCACTTAAAATGTTTCGTGGAGTAGCAGCCATGGGAAGAGCAATCTTCACAATTGTTGGAATGTCATATATTGACAAAGTTTTTCCAGGATGCATAAACAACCAAGAGTCAACTGCAGTGTTTATGTGTGTTTTAAGTGGGCCATATACAGACTTGTCTAATGGTTGTAGTTTATGTGTGCAATGTGGTGGAAATGTCAACATTACCACTCCATTGTCTTTAGCAAAGTCTAAACCTTCAATGCTTAGATGAGTCTTGTGGTTGTCAAGCAATAAAAGACAAGGCTTCTCTTTACTACATCTTGTGTTGACTACAAAGTGGTTTAGATATTTCATAAAGTTTGCTTCATTCATCCAGCCACTTGCATTTGAATCTCCTGCACTTCCTGGTGGAGCATCTCTAATAAAATGGTCTTTGAAGTGAACCCGAGGAAAAATAAAAAATGGGGGAATACTATTTCCAGTAGCATTTACTGTGCAAGCAAGTGTAACTAGTGCTCCTCTTTCTGCAGAAGTGATGGCCCCAATCTGCTTTGTACCCCGTCTTGCAATAACTTTATTTTGTACAGTTGTAACTGCTGTTTCGTCCATATTCCAAATGTCATTAGGAGAAAATGAATAACGTCCAAAGCATTGTTGTAGATTATCAAAGAATAATTTCACATTTGCTTTATTGAAACTGGAAGCTCTACTTAAACTTGTTGCTTCAGGCTGCCTAATGGAGATCAGTGGATGGCGTTTCATAAATGCAGTAAACCAATCCTTTCCTGCTTCTTTTGATTTCATCCAAGATGTAGGCATGGAAACACAATTTTTTTCTGCCAGTTGAAAAGCCAGCTTTTTTACTTCTTTAGGAGACAATCCAAAATACATTTCAGAAGCTTGCAAAAGATATGTGACCAGTTCTTTTTCAATAATGTCTGGCAGTATCTGTCGATTTTTAATATACCCAACACTAATGCTGTGTGGCTTCTCTAGTACATCAGTCATGGTTAGTTTCTTGCAATATCTTGCTAGTGTTCGATAATTTATGCCATAGTCTTTTGCTACTCCTCTGATAGATTTAGCATTCATTTTGACATCTTCAATAGCACGAAGCATAATATCTTTAGGAATGTTGCCTTTATTTGATTTTCTACAAAATTGTCGCGGCATTTCTGTAGAGAAAAAAAACCATATTTATTATGTAAAATATTTCATTTTCAATTTAAAAAAATTAATGGGGTTGGTTGTCACAGTGTGACAAGCAACCCCATTCATGACTAATATTACTTTGATTTGATTTTACTTAGATGCACACATTTTAATAGCCATGTGCTAGTTTATTTAAATTCATAATTCATTAAACTAACTAGATAATGAATATTAAAAACATCCATGTTTGTATTAAATCCGATAGAAGAAAAACTTAAAATATCAAAAATTTTACTTACCAAGGCTTAAATTGATTTTTTTTCAATAACTTTTTTTGTAAACGTCTGATCGACTTGAAATCAAATGAGCAGATACATGCTGCTTATGTTCATTAAAAAAGTGATTCAAAAGTTTCGCATCTTTTCTATTCTTTTTAATATAAGCGTTGTGACAACCAACCCGCGTGACAACCAACCCCGCTCTCCCCCTAGCCCTAATTGTTTTTGTTTTTTTCGAATTCCGAATATTGCTTGTGAATTTGCGATACAAGCACATATAACAGCAAATGCAGATGTTAACGGTAGATGTCGGTACATAGGCTACATTTGATCTACGTATTCGAAACAACAAAAAAAACAACTGGAATTTCCCCACTGATGCTGGACACTCCTTTAACAGGCGAACAGAAGCCGGGTGGTCCAGCGGTTAGATCCCCGGACTGTCAACCAAAAAAACAACTGACAGGTCGCGGGTTCTATCCCTGCCACCGACGGATCCCTGTCGCCCTGCAGGGCGACGTACTGTAGTGTCCTGTAGTGGACGTACTAATCTTCTATCTAGAAGGAACGTCTGTAAACTTATAAGATAAAACCGATAGACGTATGGTTGCGAGATACTTGGACTTCAAAAGGAGGACATAGAGAGACAAAAAGAATAACATATTTAAATTTAGTGTTTCACAATCCACAATCAGTTCAGTTTTATTACATTAGCTGCCAATAATTGTATATTAGTAAAACTGACCCAACATTTTATTTAATGTAGACTGAAAAGCAACTTGGGCAATTAAAAAAACAACTTTGCAGAGCATGTAATTTAAGGTTCTTTTCAAAAAACGGTTAATATTCTTGCCGGACGTCTGTCAGCCCTTGATAGATGTGCCTGGGATTTTATTTATATTCTTTATTATGAAATATTATTTTAATGTGTGTAACATATATTATATATCTAACATCCTCTGATTTATATTATAATTATAAAGGTCTAAATTCATGACACTACTGCTTTTGACTTCCGCTAATCCAAAATCAAAATTTTTTTTTTTACAAAGATTTCACCACGTTCTAAGGATTAATATTAATCCTGTGTATTATTCGGGGTCGGTGAGGGGAAAAAGTAAATGGGTAGACAATCGGATATTTAGAACCGAAAATAGGTGTTGAGAAGAAAAAAAAAAGGATAGGCTATTATAACATCCCTAATGTGAAGTAGAAGACTAAGTTAATAATAACGGATCATTTCATCACTCCAAAGAATGATTTACTCAAATAGAGTAGGCCTACTCATAAACTAGTTATAATATATTACACATAAATGATCAGTGCCCTCACATGGGGGAGGGCAGAGGGGGGCATATGCCCGGGGCGGCACTTCTAGGGGGGCGGCACATTTAGCCTAAGTTCATACCAGAAATTGTACGACTGTTGAAGGGAAAATAAAATTTGAAACACAAATTGTAAACCAAAGGAATAATAATGAATAAATATAGATTAGTAGAAGTTGACTTCTTTTTTAATTACACTCAAACTGTTTTATACAAATGTTTCACTTTTTAATAGGCTCACAAAAGTTTCATAAAAGATTGGCTCATATAGAATATTCTTATAAAAAAAATGCATTTTAAAATGTCGTTAATCATAATAATTAACTAAGCGATGAGAAGCTCTGGGGGGGGGGGGGGGGAGGGGGGGGGGGCGCTGATGTTCCCGGCAACAGTAAGGATCGCTGAATGGCCAGTGGTCGGTACGAAAGTAGCCTCTTTGAAATAGATTCAACACCACTGATTTTTTAATTACCAAAATTAAGAAGTGATTCACTTATAAGAAGGGTAATCTTGAGCTTTGACAAAGGCTTTATCGACTTATGTCCACTGTGTAATTGTTACGTAAAAAACATATAATGCCCATTATGTACTTAACCTTGATCTATTGCTATATTTAGACTGTATCTGAGAAATGCAGATGGGGGCGGTGATTATAGATTTTTAGAAGAGGAAGTAGGGGCGAGGGTGAGTATAAATTAAATATCTGGCTCAGCTCGTTAGAAAACGAAGTTCGGTGATTGTGTTCATTATCACAGTTTCATTCAGATTGTTTTGGTTTTCATTTGAATAAATTAGATTGATATAGCCTTTGATTTATAAAAACCAATTTTGATATCGACTTATTGAAGAAATATAAGTTGAGGCAAAAACACTATGGGGAGACGAATGAATGAAATGTCACGTGATGAAGTGAGAGTATATTGTGTGAGTACCTAAAACTTTCCACATTTTTACAACTTGAATTTCTTAGAAGGGAGCATTTTGCTAGTTTTGATAAAGAAAAATAATTAAGGACACTAAAGGCAAATTATATTACTTTAACTAGAATACTTTTTAGGTAAAAAAGAAATTCTTCCATCGACGATGGTATGGATTATATCATAGCTTGATGTCGTAATTAAAGAAATCTCTGTCAGATGTATTAGCTGTGTTTGATTCATCGACAACATTAATTGGCTAAAAATCTCAGTTATCGCCTGTATCACTCACTACAATACGTAATTACTGCAGATAAGAAAACAAGCAACGCATTCAATGATAGATTGTTCAGAGAGTTTGGCAGATTATTTTAAAGAATAATTAGGATTACAAATATTTTGTTTCACCACTTAGGTACGCTAGTCATCTAAAGTTTAAATATATTGTATTTGTATGGATATTTGTTTCGATGCTAAAGTTTTTGGAAATCAACGACAATTATTTGAGAGAAAATCTCATACAATTGAAAACTGATGTCCCTTTTTAATTGAATTAAAATAGTTTTAAAAAAATGATTTTAGGGAATTGACCTTAATTAAAAGAAGACAAAGAGTGTTTTTTTTTAAATTTATGTCAAAACTTCTATTGTAGGCCCTACAAGCAAAACTTTGGACGCAGAAATCTTGAGTTTATAAAGAACAACTGACGAAGACATGCTTACTTCAATAGGCCTACATTGAAACAATTAATGATTACTTCAACAGACGATTTAAAGATAATATTACATACATGAAAATTCCTGATTGGTTATAAGACCTTTGCTTCTAATGGTGAAGTATTAAAATCAGCCCTACCTTTACAACTGCAAAAATAATAAAAAAAGAAATAAAGATTAAAAATTGAATACAGAAATGGGCTATAATCACGACTTTTGGTTGCAAAAGGACATCCATCAATTTCTCTAGGTCTTTTGGTTTTGGCAAAAAAGAAAAAAGATTATTCCATTTCCACACTCTATTGGAACGTAGACGAACTGCTAGCAACATACCAGGAACAAGCTTCACTTTAAAATTGTTTTATTTTCAAAACCTCTTTTGCAGTATATTTTTTTATTATTATTTATTAAACAACAATTAAACAAATGTAGGCTCTTAATTTCAGCTCTTTTTATGATATTTCAGCTCTTTTTAGGAAGATAAAATTGCATACAAATCTGGCCGGCCTATACAAATTATATGCGGCAAATTTGACTCATTATTTCAACTTCGGATTTGGGGAAGGGGGGGAGGGGGTAAGCATTGAGAGAGAAAAAATTTAAGAAGGGGGCGGTGAGCCGAATAAGGTTGAGAACCTATGCACTAAACAAAGCAGTAACAGTATGCAAGAGGGCGGCTCTGAAACTTTTGCCCTGGGGCGCCACTAAGGCATGTGAGGGCCCTGCATAAATGTGCAGTCTTTTGAAATAATTTGTTTCGCATTTTCGGTTTATTTTTCGGTTTCGGCCGAAGTTGTAGATAAACTTTTGGTTTCGGCTTCGGCCAAAGTCAATGTATAATATTCGGTATGGTTTCGTTTTCGGCCGAATCTAAAAATTTGGTTTCGGTCGGTCTCTACTTTCACTTAGCCTACATAGAAAAAAATAAAAACCGACGGTGACGACCACTGATCTATTTTTGTATAGGCCTATATCAGTATATGTAGAATGGATAAAGCTTCCTTGTTATCAGTGGCGTAGCCAAGTTTCGACATTAGGGGGAGCGAACTTTTAAGAAAAGGACCCCACGTTACTGGCCACGTTTAGACATTTTCCCAGATTAATAGAAGCCATATGAAGTATAATGAATTCACAGGCCTATAATAGGCCCTACGTATCAAGTCTTACAAGTATATCCTGTGCTCCAGGGTAGGCCTACCAGTAGCGTAGCCTGGGGGGCGGGAACAGGAGGAGCGGCCGCTCCCCCTACGACCATTTTCGAAAAAAAGGGCCTTTTCGGGAAAAAAATTATTTAATTAATTATTTTGACAAGCCACGAAGCACAATTTATGCTGTTTCTATTTTTTTTTCTTTAAATTGCTTTCAACAATTTAATTTATTACAATCATTGTGATTCATTCAGCTCGTCAACAGCGTGAAAGTCAAACTGATCAACTATATTATTTTTATAATATAATTTATTTAGTGCCGTAGCAAGACCAAGACCAAAAGAAAAGGAGAGTAATAGAGTAAATGAGTAAATCATTAAATCGTTTTAGATTTAATAAAAAAATTAACCAGTTTGTTATTTTCAACTTTAAAAAAAAATCCATTCGTAGGTCTAGCTAATACACAATTTCATTATTCAAGTTACACATTAATAGTTATCAACATTTGAATTTGGAAGTGTAAATAATCCGAACAGTTGACAATATATTAGGGGGAACAGGACTGAGTAGGGGGGCATATTTGGCATATTTTTTTCTAAAATAGAGTTGTTTAGTTTTTTTTTTTTAAATAGCTTGTTAAACCTAATTGTAACAAAATGCATTAACTAAAATTGAAAAAATGACGGTTTTGTACCGAAATATTGAGTTTGAAATGTGTGTGTCGACTCAATTTCTTTGATGATTCTTTCTCAATATGTGTTTTTTTGTTGTGTTTGTGCTATGATATTTGTAAAATAATGAGAAGCATTAGAGATAACATGTTGAAATTTGGAATGTAGCATTACATATTATATCTAGAGGTACTAGAATGGTTTTCAAGGTGAATGCACAATTAGTTTGGCTGTAAAATGTATTAAAATAAAAAAAAATTTAATACATTTTATAAAAAATTCCAATAGGCTACTAAAATTAAAAAATTCATAAAAAAATATTTTTTAAAACATTCAATTAAAATTGTGTCTAGTACCTAAAATGGTAATAGTACTACATAAAAACACTATTAAAACCAAAATATCTATAATGCTTTTAAATTTTTTATAACTTTTGTAATGTGTATTTATTTTCAAAATGGCGGCCGTAACCATGGCAACCATGTTTCTGTCATACAAATTACTTATGTTTTTATCAAGGCCACTCAAGATATATATGTATATACAATTAAAAATCATTTTGGTCCAGTAATAGCTGACAATTTTCAGTCCTGTTCCACTTTAGAGATACGTAGTATGTCTAATCATACACACTGAGTATATATAGCTATTTTAATGTTTAAAAATGTACATGTATGCTACATTCCTTAGTCATAAAATATTTATATAATTTTCAACTATCTTGTGTAATTTTATATTTTAGAGTTATAAATTGTATACCATTAATTTATTTTAAAGGAAACAAAATAGAAGCATATTAGAAATATCAATTTAAAGAAAACGGGTTAATTATCTCCCTTCAATTAAATTCTCCAATTTTGATGCTAGTGTTACCAAACGAGTTAATTGTTTTAATATAACTAGTGTACTTCTGAAAATGCGCATCTATCTTAATTTGCCTTAAATTATGGAAAGAGTTAAATGTTTTGAAATTGATTTCACGGAAAGGTATGCCCAGTTTCAATGCAAATCCATTCAAGTTGCTCAACACTTCAAGTGCTTTTGGACCCAGTCTTGTAAATGGAAGTTTAACTCACTGAAACGTGTTGCCAAGTCATACAGAAACATTGGCTTCAACAGTCAGTTTTCCTAATTCAATATCGGACTTTGTTTTCCACTAAGATACATCTTAATTGCTTCCAGACAAGAAAAGAATCTATCCAAAACTTTACATAGACTTCGTATGACTTACTTCTAGAAGAGACTTGAGAAACTATACAATTGACTATCTTAACAATAGATTTAATCACAGATTGCAAGTCCAATGACGGGAGCTTTGCATACAAACATTCCTGAACTAAAACAGTCGACGTCCAGTGTGATTCCCGTGTAATTCGCCATGCAGCACCCACTAATTATGCTGACATTAGTTGTTTTCACTTGCATTAAACAATATTCTTGGAGGTCTTTCGCGTGCCACTGAAAATCGTTCTGCGTGCTAAGTGTGGCACGCGTGCCTTAGGTTGCCGACCCCTGCTATAGAGCATTCGCGTTGATTCTATAAATACTTTTCGATACTAGATGTTCATCCCGAAAATGAGCAGTAGATGCAATCAATTTTGCAGAAATGCCCATCACTATTAGCTGCTAGAAAAAGAATCGTAAATGGTTAAATAAAAACTGCACTATTATACAGTGTGTGTATCCTGAGGCACAGGGTTTTCTTATAACACTTGATATGTACAAATTCTTAGTCATTCTATTAATCTGGAAAAATTTCTAAAAGTGGGGCCTTTTTCCTAAAATTTCGCTCCCCCTAGTGTCAAAACCTGGCTACGCCACTGAGGCCTACACACACCGTTTAAAAGTGTGTGTTTTTATTTCATCATTCACGATTTATTTCCGAGCAGTTAGGCCTATTCTATTAGTGATTGACATTACTGCAAATGTATTGCACCTAGGCCTACTGCTGATTTCTATTTCTAGTATCGCAAAATATTTATTGGATCAACGCGAGTAGCCTACTTCTAAAGGACTTTTAATCATCACCAGACCCTTGACCGTTGTCGTCGTTGGGGGGGTGGGGGGGTAAAGGGGGGGGGGGGGGCGAATAGACACCTCCGCAGTCATCTTGCTCCATATTTGCCTATCTTGAGTGGCTTAAACGGTTCAGTCATTTGCAGCTTTGTCCAATCTTTTTCATCGTCGAACCAGCATTTCCGCTATAGGCTAATAATTAAAACAATGTTTCATAGCAAACTACATAAATACAATTAGGCCTAGATAGAACAAAAGGAACTTTAATATCAATTTATCTTGCTAAGTGAATGAGGATAGTGCTGGAGGGCTAGATCAAGAGACTTTATTGTTGTAAAGGAGGGAGCCACCTTCTATGTATTCTAGTCCTTTTCGTTGATGTCTTCCTTCTCGGCATGCGGTGCAGCATCCCAGCCCCTCATACGCATAATACCTTCATGTTTTTCAAGTTGTTTTTTTTTTTCACCAAATGGTGACTCTAATAATTTCTTTCATTGTTAGGCTCTTACTCGTTATATTTCTTATATAGCCTGCGTTAATCAATAAACTGGCTGTAGTGTGTCCTGTGTCCGCTTGTTTTTGTGACGTCCTAATTTTGTGTGTAAGCCTGTTGTTTGACCTCTCGAACCCCCATGACCAGGTGATTGCGGGAGGACTGTAAGAAAACAAATAAAGGTCAGTTAGACAATCTCGGCCAGCACATTGTGCTCAGTGTTGTAACCCAATAATAAATACAATCTCGGCCAGTACATTGTGCTCAGTGTTGTAACCCAATAATAAATACAATCTCGGCCAGTACATTGTGCTCAGTGTTGTAACCCAATAATAGATACAATCTCCTCCAGTACATTGTGCTCAGTGTTGTAACCCAATAATAAATACAATCTCCTCCAGTACATTGTGCTCAGTGTTGTAACCCAATAATAAATACAATCTTGGCCAGTACATTGTGCTCAGTGTTGTAGCCCAATAATAAATACAATCTCGGCCAGCACATTGTGCTCAGTGTTGTAACCCAATAATAAATACAATCTCCTCCAGTACATTGTGCTCAGTGTTGTAACCCAAGAATAAATACAATCTCGGCCAGTACATTGTGCTCAGTGTTGTAACCCAATAATAAATACAATCTCAGCCAGTACATTGTGCTCAGTGTTGTAACCCAATAATAAATACAATCTCCTCCAGTACATTGTGCTCAGTGTTGTAACCCAATAATAAATACAATCTCAGCCAGTACATTGCGCTCAGTGTTGTAACCCAATAATAAATACAATCTCCTCCAGTACATTGTGCTCAGTGTTGTAACCCAATAATAAATACAATCTCGGCCAGCACATTGTGCTCAGTGTTGTAACCCAATAATAAATACAATCTCGGCCAGTACATTGTGCTCAGTGTTGTAACCCAATAATAAATACAATCTCGGCCAGTACATTGTGCTCAGTGTTGTAACCCAATAACAAATACAATCTCAGCCAGTACATTGTGCTCAGTGTTGTAACCCAATAATAAATACAATCTCCTCCAGTACATTGTGCTCAGTGTTGTAACCCAATAATAAAAATACAATCTCCTCCAGTACATTGTGCTCAGTGTTGTAACCCAATAATAAATACAATCTCAGCCAGTACATTGTGCTCAGTGTTGTAACCCAATAATAAATACAATCTCCTCCAGTACATTGTGCTCAGTGTTGTAACCCAATAATAAATACAATCTCGGCCAGTACATTGTGCTCAGTGTTGTAACCCAATAATAAATACAATCTCGGCCAGTACATTGTGCTCAGTGTTGTAACCCAATAATAAATACAATCTCGGCCAGTACATTGTGCTCAGTGTTGTAACCCAATAATAAATACAATCTCAGCCAGTACATTGTGCTCAGTGTTGTAACCTACCCCTTAAACATCTCCATTTGAAAGTCAAATACCGTCTATGGGGGCTAGCGCAGGCCCCATTAGTCATTAGGTTTTACCCGCACCGTACCGATTAGGGATTTTCCTAATCCCGTCCTAATGAATTTGCCGCAATGAATGCCGTATGGTTTTCTTTTAGGCTTTTCTTATTACGGCAGACTTTTGAAAAGGCCGAATAGAAACCTAATACCCTAAACCTCATTAGAATGTGTGAATTTAAACGTTAAGTGGCCATGTGTTTTGGAGTTACACGTATTGAAGTGCTAATAGAGACCAGTTTTATGGCGACTGTGGTTAGAAATCTAAAAGATTTTTTTCTTTCTTTTTGTGATGTTACCCATATCATTGAATAGCCTCAGGCCATCCCATGAAGTGGTAAGAGAAAAAAAAGTTTTATGACCGACTCAGTGGGAGTCTAAGAGTGCGAGGTTTCTTTCATGTTTCTTTCTTGTTTCATGATACCCTGTCAATAGTTTATAATAGCTCTAGGCTATATTTGCCGTCTTCGTGTTTTTCATTAGATTTAGATCTAGTTATTTGTGTTGTTAGTTTTGAAATACATTAGACTAGTATTGCAACCTAAATTATATAGATATCTAGTAATAAACGATATATATATTGTTGTTTATAACATTTTCATGTATTTTTAACTGTTTGATGGAATAAACGTATTTAATTAGTTCTGTTTTTAAAGTTATAAATCGAGTTAGTTTTAGTAGGCTACCGTAGATGTTAGAAATTTAAATATCATTTTTTAAATGTTTTTTTTTAGGAATTTAAACATAATTAATAAAGTTTAAGCTCATTTTTTAAATGTTTTTTTTTTTTGTAGAATTTAAATATTAGACTAGATCTAATCTAGACCTAGACATTAATAGAAAAAATAAATTGTATATTTAAGTTAAAAAAAAAATGTCTTTATTATGAATAGATCTACTAGATCAAGATCTACCGAGTAAAATGAATAGGCCTACAAATATTTTTTTTTGTACTTTCATTTGAGTTTCATTAAAAATATTAAAATAATTAAACAAAAAATTCAATACCAGGTAGGTTGATTTAAACATCTAATGTCTTCAATTTTTTATTATTAATTTTACATTTTTTTTCAAAATTTTATTGTATATATGGAATAACCCAATTGAGATTAGGTCTTAATATGGCCTTCAAAACGCATAAATGGACTCGATTAGGTTTTCCCCTAATGTTGCCCTATTGGTTTCAACCCGCGTTTACCTGCAAAAAAAAAAAAAAAAAAAAAAAAAAAAATCTCCCTGAATTGCCGACATATTACGGCCATCTTGGAATAATTTCTAACTAGAAACCTAATTGCTCTTGAGATGACAGCCTTCAATAGAATGTGTGAATTTAAATGTTAAGTGGCAATGTGGTTTGGACATTGAGATAGACACGTTGAAGCGATAAAAAGAGTTTTATGACCTTTGGTCAGTAGATCTAAGAGTCAGTAAGAGATTAGTTTCTTGCATTTGTAGTCAAAGTTTTTAGTGTTTATTTTTATCTTACAGCCAATGAAAGAACTCGATGGTGTACGTAGCGCGCCATTTTGTAGTTAAAGGCTCTGTTTCTTGATTCACAATTGTTCTAATTCTCTTGTTACTCTTGTTTTCCTCGAACCGAAGGATTACATTGTTTTTCTATGAATTCTATTATATAATAGGTAAGCTCATATGCCATGAGGCCAACCGAATTGTCGAATAGACCTATAATTATCCTATATAGTATAGACGTCTATTCTATAGGCCCTACTATGTTAATGTTTAATGTTAATAAAATAAGTTATAATACTGATTAAATACATTATCATTAAACTATAATTAATTATATTTATTATATAGATCTAGACTAGATTATTAATATTACCATTTAGTTTTTCATTAGACGTCTATTCTATAGGCCCTACTATGTTAATGTTAATAAAATAAGTTAATACATTATCATTAAACTATAATTAATTATATTAAATATATTTATTTTATAGATCTAGAATCTAGACTAGATTATTAATATTACCATTTAGTTTTTCATTTATCTTAATAAATCTTATACACTTATAGGTAGGTAACTTATAGGCTACATTATGATTATTACAGACGCTCCTTCTATAAAGAAGATTATTGCGTCCTATTCTATTTTAAATTTATTTTATTTTATTTATTCTAAATCTAGTCTAGATTTCTAGGTCTAACATAATTAGATAGTCTTGTCTATTTCAGGCTTAAATTAAATTGTAAACCTTCATATAAATTAATCAATATAGTATAGGCCTAGTTTATATATATGGTTATATGGTTATATAGTATTAAGTATAGGAGTATAGGAATATATATATATAGGATATTGATAGGCTAGCCTATAATTTAGTATTATAATAGGCCTTAATATTAATAGGCCTACTATAGCCTAACTATTTATAATATATTAATATTTTTCTTTTATATAACCTCTATACTTCTATACTTAGACTATACTATATATATATATAGCCTACTATACTATAGGTATAGGCCAAAGGTCTATATAATTATATAGCGGAATATAGCCTACTATAGATCTAGGCCTATATCATAAATAATCATATAGTCTATAGTGTATAGTCTATTAAACTCGAATCATTGCAGGAAAATAAGAACAGTTTATAGAGCTGAATCATGAATTGCATAGGGCCTATGGCCTGCTTATAATACTAGTCTAGTATTTAATTAACTATGTAAGAACTAATTAAATTAATAATCCTTTTTTTTTATTTAAACAATTTTTTCAGTCTTACGCTCAGTTATCGGTTGGACAATGGTGTGAAGATACAAGACAGCAGATGACCACTTAAACACAAGAAGTCGAGTAAGTCACATTAGCCAAATAGTATGCCTACTAGTCTACGCAGATATCATTATAAATAACTTGTAGGACTTATAGGCTATACTATATAATAGGACTATATATATTAATCAACATGTCCATAATATTAATATTGAACTATCCTACTATTTGTTGTTAGTTATATGTCAAGGTCAATATGATTAGACCTTATACTGCTTTGTTATAGCCTGTAGTCTTAGTTTATATTTATAGGATTATAGGCCCTACTAATTATAATGTGACACTATGACTATTGTTATGTAGGCTTTTTTTATTTGTATTTTAATTAAAAGTTAACAGGAATTATTTTTTTCAGTCTGAAGTTGGAAGCTGTGGAGTGCTAGTGTGGAGTAGAGTCGAGTCAATTGAAAAAGTTCAACAGTCTTCTTTTAGGCTGCACCCTGGCCTACAACTATTAGATAACATTCATGCAGTCATCTGATAGAGTTGATTTTTTAATAAAGAGGTGAGTAAGTACCATGTGAATAAAAGATCAATATAGTGTATAGTATTACTAAATATTAGTAGTATAAATAGATTAATTGTTACGTCTATTAACCTTAAATTTAGTCTAAACAATAACTTACTAAAGGACTAATATGCCTACTTAAATAAAATTTAAATAGATATGGGCCTAGTGTAAAAATAAATACAATATATATATATTATACATAGGCCCATATCATGATATTTAAATAGTGAATTTATATTTAAAATATTAACTTATTGGACTTGATTGACTTGAACTGAGGAATTTGTGTAATCCAAGTTTGGCCTATTAATCTTTTTTAAATTTCATAAATATGTTTTGATTATAGTTAAAGGCCCATGCTTTATTATTTCATCAGTCAAGGCATCATTAAGGATTCAATGTTAAATTATTTTCTTTCAGAATCTCATGCTGGAAGGTCTTAGTCTATGCCACTCTATACAGATGATATGGAAATAGATGATATAATAAGCGGGTGAGTAAATTATTTGTAAAGTAATAAGTCGAGTTAAAACTAGGCATCTAGGTGCATATACTTGTTAGACTTGTTTAACCATAGGTTCCAACCATAGTGTAGTTCTAACAATTTTAATAATATAATGCTTGAAAACATAATTTAATAAAACTTAGGGGAAGGTAAGGCCAAGGAGAAATTTTTTTCAATCTGTAAGCTACTAAACCTCACTAAAATGTGCATATTGACTTGTGTTATACTTTATTTTCAAAGCTAAATAAGTCTCTAGTCAGTTGAAACTAGGCATCTAGGTATTGATTTTTGTCATACTTTTCTTTTAAAACTGATTATCATATTCATGCCTTTTATTCATAACAACCAAAAGAAAAATTCAATTTATTAATGTAATGTCACATGCTATGAAAGCCGAAATTGTGCTGTTTATTCTGCAACAGTGATAACTCGTATTTAAATTTAAAATAAATTGCTTGCAAACAGTTGTTGCTTTTAAAACTGATAATTGGATCTGTTTATCCTTGTTAACATTGTTTTTTTTTTACTTGAAAAACTTGTTATAATTCAAATTTCACTTCTATTTTCAGATGAAGCTTGAACTGCAGTCTACTTATGATGAATGGAGACTGATTTGTGGGCTATGATTAGTATATCATCCAGGCAATAAAATTAGTTATTGATGAGCCAGTGCCAGGTGTGAACATTTAGGGAAAGCAGTACTCATCAATTAACCAAACTACAGTTACAAAAAAGCCCAAGAGGACACAATAGATCAGCATCTGACATTTTTATGTACCTGGAGATTTTATGAAATATGGACTATTGTACAAACACTATAACCAAGACCACATCCAGTTGATTTTGACTTATTTATACAATTCGCAAATAATGCATTTGCTAAGTTGCCTGACAAGACAGGTCCTTCCACAACCATAGTGTACTTTATTCACAATTCATTTGAGCATGGACAATTCTATGGCTGGATTTAATAGAAGAACCTGTGTGCATTTGGCAGTATATACAAACGTTCTCTACTAGGATATTAAGATGTGTTATCCACCAGACAGTGCTAATTAAAGATTTCTGTAGGATTACATAATGGCTGATGAATGGACCATGATATACTTAGAAAACTTTCACATGTGTGCTTGCCTTGACTTATTTATAGCCCATAGTATGAGCAGATCAGTTTAATTTTTCCTGTGGAGGTGGAAGTAGTGTGTGGTTGAATATTCATGGATTTATTCTTTGTATGCAAAAAAATGTACCCAGTATTCTAAATGGCTCATATTTATTAATTATGAAAGTTGCTTTTGAAAATAATAAATCTTTTGGTTAAACTAAGTACCAGTACTCATTGTCAGTTGTGGCATTTTGTGGTGGGTGTTATTTTTGTTAAAATATTTTCACTTTGAAAAATTAAAAGTTATCTGTATAATTTAAAGTGATATATATGTACTATACATTTTTCTGAAAAGACTTACCGTAACTGATCTGGTTATAATATAATGAATTTTAAATATATAACATTATAATGAATGTGTTGCTTTTTTTTGGTAAACATACAACTTATAATTTTGTGTAGAGCTTACTTTTTCATATTGGTTAACTTCAAGCAATTTATAATCATGTATATATTTTTTTTAATAAATGTCTTATGTTCTGTACCCATTACTGTAGGCCTATTAGTGTGCTTTTTAACCATATCACAAGTTGTGTCAAAAGTTTTATTAATTTTGTTTAATAATTGTAGTACTTTTAACGGTAATCATTACATAATATTTTAATGAATGTAGACCCTCTTTTTTGGTTAACCGTATGTGTGTCTGATTGTCTATAATATTCAAATGTATTCAACTGTATATTTTTTTTAAAGAAATATCTTGTGTTCCATTTCCATTACTGTGCTTTTTACAATATCACAATTGGTTCAAAATGTTATTTATTATTATTATGATATGCCTATAGGAGAAGTATAATTAAAAATGATACTTTATTGCATTATTTAATGTTTTGTGAAAAAGACTTGAGTTAGCATACAAAAATAATATAAGTGTGTGTGTATAGTATTAAAAACAATTACAGCCCTAAAATATCTTGTGTTCCATTTGAATCCATTGCTGTGCATGTTAATGTTTTTTTTTTCCTCAATATATTACATGTTTTTGTGTTAAAGATATTTTGAGTCCTATTTTTAAATAAATAAAGCAATTTTAGTTGTAGGCCTATTGTGTACAATTTATCTTCATTTTTGTAGGCCTAGCAAGAGTGTTAAATTGATTAATTATTGGAATACATTATCGGTCTGCCCATTATTCAGGGTTAAATAATATTGTCCCATTAATCTTCCATTTTGCACTAATGCTATTTTATTGTTAGACAATAACATTTTTTTCTCCACAAAATTAGTAAAAACTGGTATTTTGAATGTATACCTATATTTTAAAATAGCTTAGCCTACTTGGCTTGCAAAGGCCTACATATTTAGTTTTTTATTTTGATTGCACAATGTTTACTTATAATGTCTGTTTACATAGTGCTATATTTTATCAATATATATTTCTATGTAGGCTTGTAGTAATGATGTAGGCTAGTAGGCCTATATATATTTTCCCATAAATATATTTTTTTCCCATTACTCTGCTGCATGGCTATTGTTAAATTAATAAATTAAGTTGTATATCAAGTAAAAATAAAATATTTTATCTATATTATATCATATTTATTGTTTAGGCATATCTATATATTATGTCCAACTATTTTGTACTATTACCCTAACTTTACCAAAATTATTTGATGTAGTTATGTAAAAAAAATGTTATTAACTTCAATACTCTACCATTTCCATGTTTTTGCACTTTATTTACTGTCACTGTTTTGCTTTATTGATTGAATATATACTTTTTATTGTATGTTGCAAAAAAATATTTTGAATACAAATATAATAAAATATAAACAAAATCACTTTCTTTGTTTTGTTTTACTTGTTTTTACTATATGTGTTTATATAATAATTTTTTTTTTATATTGTATTATAATTATGAAAAAGTGGGTAAATAAAGGTAAAATCCGAATCCACCCAATGTTGGTTTGATAAGGCCTAAATATACGGGTCAATGAAGGCAAAAACCGCATTGCGCTGGTAATAAACTACCGTCATTGGCCCGATATGGAAACGAAATGAAAAGCCGGAGAAGGGAGGGGGATATCCATTAGGCCCCAATGCCGGCAAACCCTAATCGCGCCCGCATGTCTAATGCCCGCATTGGCCCATAATCGACCCAGGTATCAGCGCGGGTATCGACGCCAAAATGGCGGCCATTTTGGCCTACTAAGGCCTCCTAGCATAGCGATATCGCTTTTCATTTAGGCGCCATGCGGGCAACTGCTGGCAACCTAATAGGTACGGATTACGGCAAGGGGGGAAAACTCTAATTGATTCCGAATGGGGCCAATGCCGGCATGTTTAAGGGGTAATAATAAATACAATCTCTGCCAGTACATTGTGCTCAGTGTTGTAACCCAATAATAAATACAATCTCGGCCAGTACATTGTGCTCAGTAATGTAACCCAATAATAAATACAATCTCGGCCAGCACATTGTGCTCAGTGTTGTAACCCAATAATAAATACAATCTCGGCCAGTACATTGTGCTCAGTGTTGTAACCCAATAATAAATACAATCTCGGCCAGTACATTGTGCTCAGTGTTGTTACCCAATAATAAATACAAAAGGGCCAGTACATTCTGCTCAGTGTTGTAACCCAATTGTTAGGTTACAGTGCATACATAGTTTAAAACACCCTTCTATTAATCCCTCGACCGAATCTTTTCTTTTAAAATACTTTAATTGTCTAGACACGACTGTTTATTTTTCTTTGTTGACTTAAATTTAAGTAAGCTATAAACGCCCCACTCTTGATACCAGTGTAAACCAGTTAGGGCTAGACGCTAACGCGGAGGAATATATGCAATTAGCCTCTGACGTCACTTCGCGCTCTTTTGAGGTACTATATAAGATAGACACGCAGAATATTCTTCCTCTTCCCGCTCATGTAGCTCTGACAGAAGGACGCTACACTTGTACACCTTTTATCGCCATTTGTAATTTTTCACTAACATCGTTTGATTTGCAAGTTATAATAAAGTTTCTTCATTTACTAAACAGTCAAGGAGTTGGTTTTTGAATTACTAATATTGTTGAGAACCTTTGAATAGTAACAGGACAGGTTAACCAAACTTGGAAAACTGCTGCAGACTATTTATCACTCTCAGAACGAAGTGAGTTCCCGCTGGCCTTTAAAAATCAAACCCTAGTCAACCGCCAAAAGAATTGGAGTGAAAGCTACAATTTAACACAATAATAAATACAATCTCGGCCAGTACATTGTGCTCAGTGTTGTAACCCAATAATAAATACAATCTCGGCCAGTACATTGTGCTCAGTGTTGTAACCCAATAATAAATACAATCTCCTCCAGTACATCGTGCTCAGTGTTGTAACCCAATAATAAGTCTAAGTTCTAAAGAAAAATATTTTTATAACACAAAACAACAACAACATGAAATGAGGATTAAAATACTTTACGTTAAACAATTTTAAATAAACATAATAATAGGCCTATTGTTTTGTCCATTTAGGGAGTTTATATTTTTAAAATAATTATTACAGAAATTACATAATATTTAATATAGTGCTATTATTTTGTTTTAGAATGAATTATATTTATGTTTAATTAAAGAAGATTATCATAAAAACTCGTTTAAATGTAATTAGATCTAGTCTGTATCAATTAATGAGCGGTCAAGTGTAGATAACCTTTTGTATGCTTAAAATAGCTTAGATGGTCACATGTGTAAGTTGAACCTAAAGCTGAAAGTAGGCTAAATGAGCGAATGCCAAGCAGTTGAGAATAGCAGAGGACGATATAATTTTTTATTGTTTGCCAGTTTTATAATTTTCTCGTTATGTCGTTAGCATGCAACAGCGGCCATACCTCGGGCAACGGCTTCCACTGGCCGGCTAAACCAGGTGAGGGTAGCCGCTGGGCTCAAACCCACGGCGACATAGGTCTTGCCTACCTGTGCATGTGAAGCCTGGACCCAAGTTATGCGGTCGAAATTCAAAGAAAACAAAGTCAAAGACAACTCCTATAATACTTGGAGCTTGGAATATCCGCACACTTCTCGACAGAGATACCACAGATAGACCTCAGCGACGCTCAGCGCTCGTAGCTCATGAACTGGCTAGATACAACATAGACATTGCTGCCCTTAGTGAAACAAGACTGGCTGGTGTAGGCGAACTCACAGAAAGGCTTGCTGGCTACTCATTTTTCTGGAGCGGACGCGACCCAACCGCAAAACGCGAGGCTGGAGTTGGTTTTGCTATCAAATCCTCTCTTGCGTGCAAGCTCACCAGTTCCCCCAGAGGAATAAATGATCGCCTCCTGACAATGAGACTGCCTCTCTGCCATGGTAAGAAGTTTGCAACTATTGTCAGCGCATATGCACCCACAATGACAAACTCGGAAGAGACCATTGCTAAATTCTATGAAGATCTCAACACTGTCGTCTCCGCCACACCTTCTTCTGACAAACTCATTTTTCTCGGAGACTTCAATGCTCGTGTCGGTAGTGACAACTCCTCCTGGGAAGGAGTGATGGGGAAGCACGGGGTCGGAAAATGCAACAGCAATGGCTTGCTTCTTCTTCAGACATGTGCTGAATTTGGTCTCCTAATAACAAACACCATCTTTAGCCTCCCTACTCGCAACAGGACATCATGGATGCACACGCGTTCAAAACACTGGCATCTAATCGATTATGTCATTGTCAGAAACAGGGACCGACAGGACGTGAGAGTGACCAAGGCCATGTGTGGTGCCGACTGTTGGACCGACCACCGCCTGATTGTCTCCAAGTTGAATATCCATTTCAAACCAAAGAGAAGACCTCAAGCCTCCAAAACTCCAAAACGCCTAAACACAGACAGGCTTAAGATTCCTGATGCTAGACAAACATTTGTCCACACGCTAAATGGACGCCTTGCCTCTATCACATTTGACAACAAGAACGCAGAAGCAGCATGGACTACACTTCGCGACACGGTACATAGCACAGCCACTGAGTGTCTCGGACCCTCTACCAGGAAACACAAGGACTGGTTTGACGAAAACAATGCAGCGATTTAACTTCTACTTGAGCAAAGACGTAAAGCACACAAGGCACTTCTTGATGATCCTATGTCAACAGCAAAGAAAACCGCCTTGGGAAACATCAGCAGAATCATTCAGAAGCAACTGCGACAAATGCGGGACTCTTGGCTATGTGCGAAAGCTGACGAAATTCGGGGCTATGCAGACACAAAAGACATGAAGAACTTTTACAGGGGTCTAAGAGAAATTTATGGCCCTGTCACCTCAGGCTCATCTCCACTCCTTGATGCAGAAGGCTCCACGCTTATAACTGACAAGGAGAAAATCTTAGAAAGGTGGGCGGAGCACTTCAGGAATGTATTAAACACACCCTCTTTTGTGGGCCACGAAGCCATCGAAAGATTAACACAAGTCCCTGTAAACAACACACTGGAAGCTGTCCCAAATATGAATGAGCTAATGGCAGCCATCCGACAAATGTCAAATGGGAAAGCCCCTGGCCCCGATATGATTCCTGCTCAGATCTATAAAGAGGGTGGTCCTGTGCTGTCAGGTAAACTGCTTTGCCTACTTCAGACCATATGGGAGACAGAAACGGTACCACAGAACCTCAAAGATGCTTCCATAATTCACCTCTACAAACGCAAAGGAAACCGACAGGCCTGTGACAACCACCGCGGAATCTCACTGTTGTCCATTGCTGGCAAGATCCTGGCTAGAATTCTACTTAACCGCTTAAATGTACATCTGGAGCAAGGTCTACTACCAGAAAGCCAGTGCGGCTTCCGCAAGGAGCGCGGCACGATCGACATGGTATTCGCAGCTAGACAGCTCCAAGAGAAGTGCCAAGAGCAGAACTTAGACCTGTATTCAATTTTTATCGATCTGACCAAGGCCTTTGACTCAGTCAGCAGAGATGGCCTATGGAAAATTATGGCAAAGTTCGGCTGCCCAAGAAAGTTCATAGCTATGGTAAGGCAGTTTCATGACGGTATGCAGGCTCGTGTCCAGGACAATGGAGAGATGTCTGAACCCTTCCCAGTGACAAATGGCGTCAAGCAGGGATGCGTTCTGGCTCCAACACTGTTCAGTCTAATGTTCACAGCCATGCTCAGTGATGCATTTAGGGATGGACCTGAGGGTGTAGACATTAGGTACCGCACTGATGGCGGGCTGTTCAACCTTAGGAGACTCAAAGCAAAAACAAAGGTCAGGTCTGACACCATTCATGACTTACTATTTGCTGACGACTGCGCTCTCAATGCCGGCTCTGAAGCTGATCTGAAACACAGTGTTGAAAAATTTTCCAGTGCATGCTCAAACTTTGGACTTACCATCAGCACTAAGAAGACAGAAGTCCTGTACCAACCAGCCCCCGGAAAGCCCTACGTCGAGCCAAACATCAGTATCAATGGTGAAAAAATCAACACAGTAAACCGCTTTACGTACCTTGGTAGTACACTGTCTCAGGGTGTTGTCATTGATGATGAAGTAAACCTCCGTATCTCAAAAGCCAGTGCAACCTTTGGAAGTCTGTACAAAAATGTTTGGAACAGAAGGGGCATTAGCACCCAAACCAAAATAAAAGTCTACAGAGCAGTCGTGCTCCCTACTTTACTATATGCATGTGAGACTTGGACTGTTTATCAACGACATGCTAAGCTCCTAAATCACTTCCACACAAAAAGCCTGAGAAAAATCCTAAATATCAAATGGCAGGACAAAATTCCAGACTTTGAGGTACTCGCCAGGGCAGGACTCCCAAGCATTTACACAAGTCTGATGCAGTCTCAACTTCGCTGGGCTGGGCATGTTATACGCATGCCTGACTGCCGCTTTCCAAATAGGCTCTTCTATGGCGAGCTAAAAAACGGTCAGCGAGCTCGCGGAGGTCCAAAAAAGCGATATAAAGACACCCTCAAGGCATCACTCAAAGCGTTCTCCATCAAAGAGGACTCCTGGGAGGTGACAGCCAATAACCGTGCCTCATGGCGCTCAGCGGTCCATGAAGGAGCAGCTATTTGCGAAGAGCAAAAACAGAGAGCAGCTGAGTCCAAGAGACAAGCCAGGAAAGATCGTGCCCTAGAGCCCATTGTCGACGCTCTGACCTTCCCCTGTACGGTTTGCAGTCGCACCTTCCGCGCAAGGATAGGCCTCTTTAGCCACATGAAAACCCACCGCACAGCCACACCCCATACTTCATAGGACGACAAAAATGGTCATCGTCGATCACAACGGACGAACAACAACAACTTTGTGGCAAAATAAATATTATTCATTGACGAGGGCTACAACCGATGGCTACTGCACTCAGAGGTGCGTTGGTTAGCAATTAACGATGACTGTTTAAACATAATATATGAGACTTGGATTCGGTGCTCGAGTTTTTGAAAAGCAAATACGATTCTTTGGGAGAAAACAAAGCAGCTTCTCTTGGCCTGTGAGTTTTGGCAACAATTTTGTATTGTATTCTTATCACCCTCTTTTGTGGAAAGGGGATTTTATGCTATTACCATTTGGTAAGTGGGCGCTAAAATTAAGTTGGGGGAGGGGGCGGTGAGCGAAAAAAATGTAAAAGGTGGCGGTGAGCCGAAAAAGGTTAGGTCATATTATCTTATACCTTACAGACGCTCTTTCTATAAATAGGCCTATGATTATTGCATCCTACGCTCATCCGTGGTCCGAGTCTAGTCTTGCATTTTTATAAATGTTTTAAATGATGTTAAGTTAGCCTACTGGTTTTCCTGGTTTGTTCGGGCAATTTAACCCATTCCATGCCCGAATGCCGCTCGAGAAGAAAGAGTAGGCCTACTTGTATTGTGTATGCATTTGTTCTCGCATAAGGAAAGTGTTTTTGTCTTTTTGTTTATCTGAACATTGCAACAGGTTGTTATTGATTCTAAATTAGAGTTAAATGCATTATTAATGTATTATTACTACTTTACTCTTTGCCCTTCTGTCCTCTAGTGTTTCTAGGTTTACACACAAATGGTGTTAACCCTACTCTTGTTAATTTGGAATATTCACTAATTATAATATGAACCTTGACGCTCTTTTTGTTTTGTTTTCTTTAGTTGATGGGTCCCATGATGCAATATTCTAGTATAGATCTATAGACCTAACTAATTTGACATATCATTTTAGTTTTATATTCTTAGTATTTGTAAATTGACACATATTCCTTCTACATAAGAAAAAAACCCAATACTTTTTATATTACTTATAGGCATTAGACTACCTAGGCCTACTAGTACCGGTAATAGTTTTTAATAGCATTAGACAATAGCTTATTTAGGATGGAAAGACAGCACCACTGACTCCATCTCACGTGCTGCAATATCACTAACATTTTTGTTTAAGCTACCTGGCCTGGCACACACGAAATAGTCTAGTCGTGATTGCACGTTGCATAAATTAAACGGG
Organism: Anisus vortex; assembly: GCA_949126835.1. NCBI lineage: Eukaryota > Metazoa > Mollusca > Gastropoda > Planorbidae > Anisus > Anisus vortex. The sequence continues at coordinate 32,922,010 of OX421493.1, forward strand.
GAGAGGGCGAAAATAACACTATCAATGAGAGAGGGATGACTATCAAAGGGATATAAGCTTAAATGCAAAGTACACAAGCAAAAGGGGGTAAATGCAAAGAACATAATGAAAGAGAGGGATGCAAAGTACCGGTATACAATCAAAGAGTGGTGAAAAGAACATAATGAAAGAGAGGGATGCAAAGTACCGGTATACAATCAAAGAGTGGTGAAAAGAACATAATGAAAGAGAGGGATGCAAAGTACCGGTATACAATCAAAGAGTGGTGAAAAGAACATAATGAAAGAGAGGGGTGCAAAGTACCGGTACACAATCAAAGAGTGGTGAAAAGAACATAATGAAAGAGAGGGATGCAAAGTACCGGTATACAATCAAAGAGTGGTGAAAAGAACATAATGAAAGAGATGGGTGCAAAGTACCGGTATACAATCAAAGAGTGGTGAAAAGAACATAATGAAAGAGAGGGGTGCAAAGTACCGGTATACAATCAAAGAGTGGTGAAAAGAACATAATGAAAGAGAGGGGTGCAAAGTACCGGTATACAATCAAAGAGTGGTGAAAAGAACATAATGAAAGAGAGGGATGCAGAGTACCGGTATACAATCAAAGAGTGGTGAAAAGAACATAATGAAAGAGAGGGATGCAAAGTACCGGTATACAATCAAAGAGTGGTGAAAAGAACATAATGAAAGAGAGGGATGCAAAGTACCGGTATACAATCAAAGAGTGGTGAAAAGAACATAATGAAAGAGAGGGGTGCAGAAAAGAACATAATGAAAGAGAGGGGTGCAAAGTACCGGTATACAATCAAAGAGTGGTGAAAAGAACATAATGAAAGAGAGGGATGCAAAGTATCGGTATACAATCAAAGAGTGGTGAAAAGAACATAATGAAAGAGATGGGTGCAAAGTACCGGTATACAATCAAAGAGTGGTGAAAAGAACATAATGAAAGAGAGGGGTGCAGAGTACCGGTATACAATCAAAGAGTGGTGAAAAGAACATAATGAAAGAGAGGGGTGCAAAGTACCGGTATACAATCAAAGAGTGGTGAAAAGAACATAATGAAAGAGAGGGGTGCAAAGTACCGGTATACAATCAAAGAGTGGTGAAAAGAACATAATGAAAGAGAGGGGTGCAAAGTACCGGTATACAATCAAAGAGTGGTGAAAAGTACATAATCAAATAGGGGTGCAAAGTTCAAAAAAGCTACAAACGCAGTAGGCACAAACACCAACACGTCTTCTCAGTGAATACGTTGTGAGTCGGTGTTGGTGACACCATTTAAACCTTGTAACCGCACGCAGTGAGTTCAACACGACTTCGGACTTCAACAACACGCCTTGGCACCAACTTTTTTGACGAGAGTGCACAACTGGCTTGCTACATCTCACGCCTTCGTTTTTTTCACCGTTGCCAGTAGTCGCCTCGACCTTGAATGTGTGAAGTCATATGGCTGGACTAGGGAAATTGTCACTGACGATTTTCTCATCGAGACAGCATCGCAGACAATATCTGATTTCATTTTTGAATTCAGCGACTAAAATTAAGGGGGAATATAGAGCAGAATTTGAATTAGTGAAATATTTAGCGAGATGTTAAAAAATAATAAATATCTCATGGCCGCCAAATGCCAAGTGAACGAGGGTCAAGAAGTCAGCCAAGTCCAAGACATTCTATGTCTAGATGTGCGCCTGATGAACACAATGTACAGTGTGATGCATACAATTATGAACAATACCACACATCTAATGCTACACATCAGTAGGGGAAACTGGGGTAAAATGGGGTATTGGGGTAAAATTGGGTTTTGCAAATACATTTCTACCTCATCATCTATATTTGAATAGCTTTGTAATGTATCAATAAGAATAACAAAATAATACCAGTAAAACAAACAAGTCCCATAAGTAAACACAACAAAACCCTGCAGAGAAAAGTCCCATAAGTAAACAAAAACCTGCAAAGAAAAGTCCCATTAGTAACCACAACAAAACCCTGCATTGAAAAGTCCCATAAGTAACCACAACTAAACCCTGCAAAGAAAAGTCCCATAAAAAAACAAAACACTACAAAGAAAAGTCCCATAATTAACCACAACAAAACCCTGCAGAGAAAAGTCCCATAAGTAAACAAAAACCTGCAAAGAAAAGTCTCATAAGAAACCACAGCAAAACCATGCAAAGAAAAGTCCCATAAGTAACCACAACTAAACCCTGCAAAGAAAAGTCCCATAAGTAACCACAACAAAACCCTGCAAAGAAAAGTCCCATAAGTAACCACAACAAAACCCTGCAAAGAAAAGTCCCATAAAAAAACAAAATACTACAAAGAAAAGTCCCATAAGTAACCACAACAAAACCCTGCAAAGAAAATTCCCATAAGTAACCACAACTAAACCCTGCAAAGAAAAGTCCCATAAAAAAACAAAACACTACAAAGAAAAGTCCCCTAAGTAACCACAACAAAACCCTGCAGAGAAAAGTCCCATAAGTAAACAAAAACCTGCAAAGAAAAGTCTCATAAGTAACCACAACAAAACCTTGCAAAGAAAAGTCCCATAAGTAACCACAACAAAACCCTGCAGAGAAAAGTCCCATAAGTAAACAAAAACCTGCAAAGAAAAGTCTCATAAGTAACCACAACAAAACCTTGCAAAGAAAAGTCCCATAAGTAACCACAACAAAACCCTGCAAAGAAAAGTCCCATAAGTAAACAAAACCCTGCAAAGAAAAGTCTCATAAGTAACCACAACAAAACCCTGCAAAGAAAAGTCCCATAAGTAACCACAACAAAACCTTGCAAAGAAAAGTCCCATAAGTAACCACAACAAAACCCTGCAGAGAAAAGTCCCATAAGTAACCACAACAAAACCCTGCAGAGAAAAGTCCCATAAGTAAACAAAAACCTGCAAAGAAAAGTCTCATAAGTAACCACAACAAAACCTTGCAAAGAAAAGTCCCATAAGTAACCACAACAAAACCCTGCAAAGAAAAGTCCCATAAGTAAACAAAACCCTGCAAAGAAAAGTCTCATAAGTAACCACAACAAAACCCTGCAAAGAAAAGTCCCATAAGTAACCACAACAAAACCCTGCAAAGAAAAGTCCCATAAATAAACAAAACACTGCAAAGAAAAGTCCCATAAGTAAACAAATCACTGCAAAGAAAAGTCCCATAAGTAACCACAACAAAACCCTGCAGAGAAAAGTCCCATAAGTAAACAAAACACTACAAAGAAAAGTCCCATAAGTAACCACAACAAAACCCTGCAGAGAAAAGTCCCATAAGTAAACAAAACACTGCAAAGAAAAGTCCCATAAGTAAACACAACAAAACCCTGCAGAGAAAAGTCCCATAAGTAAACACAACAAAACCCTGCAGAGAAAAGTCCCATAAGTAAACAAAACACTGCAAAGAAAAGTCCCATAAGTAACCACAACAAAACCCTGCAGAGAAAAGTCCCATAAGTAAACAAAACACTGCAAAGAAAAGTCCCGTAAGTAAACACAACAAAACCATGCAGAGAACAGAACAATAATTATACACGAGAAAAGTCCCATTATTAAAATTATTATACACAAGTCCATAACTCAAGACAGCAGAGATATATTTTCTTTATCAGATCAACACATGTGCACAGAAAGAATATTTTGAATTAATTCCAGATATTAAAACATTTTTTACAAATCTCCAATCACAAAAGACGTTAATGCCACCTAGACAAACAATTGAAGATCTCAAATAATCTCTGTTGAAATATTTAAAACAAACATTTAATGCACATCAAAATATTAGCAATGGTACAAGTATATAAAAAAACAACACCATCTAATTGTTCAATAATTTACTCTCAGCATTTTATTGTATTAAAATATATAAATCTAGTGGAAAAATTGAAACGAAGTATACACAACTTTTATATTAATATTTTCTTTTCATTTGATCTATTATAAAAAACAGATTTTAAAAGAACATTTTTCAAGTCAACATTTGTCCCAAACAGCAACAGCTGACTACAAAATATAGAATTCATTATAAATATGTAAACAAGATTACAAAATAGAACATACTTGAATGTCTTTGATGAACTAGTAATACTACTACCACTATGAATGAAAAAAAAAAGCAAAAACAATGATTTAAAATTGTTTAATTAAATATCTGTTTCTATAATGTAAACAAAACCATTTGATAAGCATTCTGCTAGTATAAAATATTCCCTGAATAAGTAGTATGATCTACATTTATTTCTTTAAGTTTGTTTCTTTTCAGGATTGTTTTCAGAGATGTCAGGAATATTGGATTGAACATCTTCTTGTTCCCTTGAAGTCCATCTCCAAACAGCAACTTTGACTCTATCCTTTATGGCCCCAAATGAATCCAATGCTGGCCTTACATCAAGGAGGGCAAATTCATAGTTTTTGTTCACTTGTCCACCATCATAATAGTCTATGACGTAGCGGACTTCCTTACCATTGCGGTCCACTATCCAATCATGACGATCAAATGGCAGCTCATATCTTGAATACACATAGATATATTACTAGAAATATAGAGTTGTCACAAGGGAAAAAGACTAGATTAATTTTTCTGAATGAAATAGCAACTAAAGAAAATATTTTTTTAATGTATAACTAGTTAATTTAAACTGCACGATTTTTCTATGCTGTTTAATCCAATGTTTTTAGTTTTACTTACCCAAGCCATGAACGAATCTTTGCTCTTGGAGAGTATTTAGTAGCAAAACCAGCAAATCGTTTTAATTTAGGTTCTGTGCATTCACTGTAAATAGTGTAAACAAACAAAAATGATTAAACAAAATATGAAAGCACTTTTATCATAATTGAAATAGTGGAACAATCTAATCAATCTACATCTCTAATTGAAATAGTGGAACAATCTAATCAATCTACATCTCTAATTGAAATAGTGGAACAATCTAATCAATCTACATCTCTAATTGAAATAGTGGAACAATCTAATCAATCTACATCTCTAATTGAAATAGTGGAACAATCTAATCAATCTACATCTCTAATTGAAATAGTGGAACAATCTAATCAATCTACATCTCTAATTGAAGTAGTGGAACAATCTAATCAATCTACATCTCTAATTGAAATAGTGGAACAATCTAATCAATCTACATCTCTAATTGAAATAGTGGAACAATCTAATCAATCTACATCTCTAATTGAAGTAGTGGAACAATGCATATCCTAAGGGCCATATTGCAAGAATATAATCAATCTACATAACTTAAATGAAATATTAAAAGAATGAAATCTACATCTCCTAATTGAAGTAGTGGAACAATGCATATCCTAAGGGCCATATTGCAAGAATATAATCAATCTACATAACTTAAATGAAATATTAAAAGAATGAAATCTACATCTCTAATTGAAGTAGTGGAACAATGCCTATCCTAAGGGCCATATTGCAAGAATATAATCAATCTACATAACTTAAATGAAATATTAAAAGAATGAAATCTACATCTCCTAATTGAAGTAGTGGAACAATGCATATTCTAAGTGCAATATTGAAAGAATATAATCAATCTACTTCACCCAATTGAAATATTGAAAAAATATAATCAATTTAAATCACTTTATTGAAATTTTGAAAGAATATAATCAATCTATATCACTTAATTGAAATATTGAAAGAAGATAATCAATCTATATCACTTAATTGAAATATTGAAAGAATATAATCAATCTATATCACTTAATTGAAATATTGAAAGAAGATAATCAATCTATATCACTTAATTGAAATATTGAAAGAATATAATCAATCTATGGCACTTAATTGAAATATTGGAAGAATATAATCAATCTATATCACCTTATTGAAATATTGAAAGAAGATAATCAATCTATATCACTTAATTGAAATATTGAAAGAATATAATCAATCTATATCACTTAATTGAAATATTGAAAGAATATAATCAATCTATATCACTTAATTGAAATATTGGAAGAATATAATTAATCTATATCACTTAATTGAAATATTGAAAGAATATAATCAATCTATATCACTTAATTGAAATATTGGAAGAATATAATCAATCTATATCACTTAATTGAAATATTGGAAGAATATAATCAATCTATATCACTTAATTGAAATATTGGAAGAATATAATCAATCTATATCACTTAATTGAAATATTGGAAGAATATAATCAATTTTAATTTCTTTATTGAAATAATATAATCAATTCACATCTCTTAATTGAAATATTGGAAGAATATCATTCAATCTACATCTCTTTATTAAAATATAGAAAGAATACAATTAATCTACATCTCTTAATTGAAATATTGGAAAAATATCATTCAATCTACATCACTTTTATTTAATTGAAATATTGGAAGAATATAACCTATTTAAATATTCTAATTTGAAATATTGGAAGAATATCATTCAATCTACATCACTTAATTTAAATATTGGAAGAATATCAAGCCGTTCAGTTGCTATCATGTCATTGTTAACAAAAATGAGCCCTCTTATTACCTGTGGTATTACTATTGTTTGGAACAAAGTGGATGGGAATGAACAGTTCACACCAAACCTAAATGGTGACATATTTATATTGCAAGATACATCCAAGTTTGTCCTAATAGCCATAAATATGGCAATTCAACAGAGTTCATTCTCCGAGCTCTAATGAGTTTTCTTGACGCTTAGTCTTTGTTCTAACGTTGTTTTTTTAAAGTGGTTTCAAATCTGGTAAATAAATCAAGGAATAAAACGCTTGCTTTCAATAATGAAAAAACAACCTTTGATCTTGCATAGATAGCCTATGTTAAGTTTTTCTCAGTAGCATTGATGAATGGGAATTTGAATAAATACTAACAATCTATGTTTGTTAAAGAATTTTACCCATAAAAAATTCTTAGTCTAAATTCATATAAAATTCTCAAACTTTACAAAAACTGACAAACCAATGTATATAGGCATGTGTGAAATACCTTAAAGACCAAGTGAAGAGGTTTTTCTCAAAGGAACGAGATTTGGAATAGCCTCATACGGAGGTGACGTTTGAGAAGGGAAATAAATAAATAAAACTCGACGCTATAAATCTATATTTAACCATTTTTTTTAAAAATAAGAACCGGGAAAAGATTCAAAACATGTGGCAATAGATTAAAAACACGTGACAATATTCATTTTTTCCTAGTTGAAATCCTTTCTCTTACGTCACTTTCCTATGTTGCCGGAAATAAAAACATCTCAAATGGCTACGAGATTTGGATTTTTTCCTCAGAAAAACACACACATTTTAGTGCAAATAGTGAACTAATTACTTAAAATGTACCTTTAATATCTTGTGTAAATAATTTTTATTAACATTCAGATCGTGAATATACTGTTTAGTATCAAAATGAAATTATCAAATTTGATAAAAAGCTCTTCACTTGGTCTTTAATGTCTGGTGTGTACAGAGGAGTATAGAACTGTTCGCAACGGGATATGCTCTATACAAGTATTATTATTATTATTTTGTCTACATTATTTTAAAAAAAAAGGAATATGGATGTCTGGATGTTTTTTAAAGTACCCATAGTAAATTAATCACGATTTTAATTATAAATAAAGTTGTTTTTTTTCATCCTGCTTTGTCATTTAAGCACAATTAACAAACTTTCCCAAACCTTGTCAGTTTACATACATTTTCTCAAGCTTAAAAAATCAAGTAAAATTTCACAGATATTCACAAACATATGAAACTGGTATATATAAATAAAATTCAATATATGACTTACTCTGCATGTAATGCTTCCCACTTAAGAATTTCTCTCCATGCAAGTTCATTGTTTGCATTGTGAATATTTATAATGTTGCTCATATCATTCACTGATACATCATCATCCTTCCATCGCCAACCTGATTAAAGCATTTTAATAACTATAGCAGATATAGACAAATTGTTTCATTTTAATTTAATTATACGAGAAAAAAAAACATTAGTCATGATTTATTTTGCTAATACATAGCTGCCAACTTTCCAGATGGGAAAAACTGGATTTTTTTGCAAAGCGCCAAATCAACGGCGCGAAGCACCTAGACCGTTATGGGGTTCGGGGACATGCTCCCCCGAAATTTTTTTTGGAGCTGGATTTAAAATGGTGCTACCTGGGGCATTTTAAAGGTCAGATTCAAGCATTTTTCAGACCACAGAAAATAAATCTTTAATCAGATTTTTTTTTAAAGATATTTGTCTGTACCAGTTCAGTTAAACATAAATTTACCTTCATAAACATACATTTGAAAACTATGATTTTTTTTTTTAAATAAATGAAGATTTTTTTGACAACTCAACCAATCCCAGCCTTTGCCATACATATTCAAAAGTCACTGAACAGAAGAGGATTCTGCTTTTATTTTGTTTTCTTTTATGATATATTTTTACATTAGATATAGGCCTATAAACCTATATATTTTATCAAAGCTTATAGTTTAGGGAATTGGAATAACAGTTAGGCTAGCCTACTTTAAAAATATAATTATGTGTTTCTTTATTATCCATTTACTTTGTTCTGTATTTTCTAGGTCAGTTACCAATAAATGTAATTTATATATTGTATCCTAATCCTAGTGACTTTAACTCTTAGGCATATGATACTTTAGTAAATTTAGGATAACATGTTAACTAGTAAACTATTGAATCTAGTCTGTAACTTCAAATGCCTAATAACTGAATAGAGGGAAAAAATAAAAACTTAAGGATTAATACACAATTTTTATATAGTTCAGTGATATGACGTATTTTTATTTTATTATGAAAATGAGTAAATTCGCGAATGCGCGACACAAAGAATTTAAACTTTGTTTGGCAATTCATTTTCTTGTTTTCTTTTTTTATTATGTCTGATATTGTTAGAAAAAAAATGTGCCGGCATAAAAGAAAAATGTTTTTAAAACTTCTATTTTGTCAGAAAAAAGGGGATTTCCACCAACACCAGATTTTGTATAGGCCTAAGCTTATTTCGCAGACTTGTAGGAAACTAAATCTAGCCTTTTCTTTTTTTACTTAAGTCTGAAACCGTTCCAAGCAAACTAAAAAATATGTTCTTTACAAATACGATGGCCGTAATTTAGGACAGTTGATAAGAGGTCGCCAAGCCGCCTTACAATTTAGTGCAGTCCTGCAGTTACTAGTTCTACACACTACACCGACTGTTTTACTCCATTCATTAGGCCTAATAAATATGACGACAATGTAGGCCCTATAGGCTATATTAAACAGTAGGCCTAACTGTGGCATTGCTCCAATAGATTAATTTATTCATTATTCATATTTCGTCGCCTTCATTTTAGCGGTCTGATAAAAAACGCATTTTTAATGGAGGAAAAAAAAAGTTTTAGTCTTTCCATTCAAAAGACAATAACCTGTCATATTATATTGTTAGGCCTAGCCTAATAGCCTACACAGAGTTGTGAAACGGTCGCCGAGTCGGGAATTACCAATTACCGATATGACGATAAAAATCTAGGCGGCAGGAAAATTTAGGTAGCCTACATTATTATCCTCCATTTTAGTGAATTTAAAAAAAGAAAGCGAAGATATCCGACCACATATAGCGTGACACATTTCACTAAACTAAACTTATAGGCTAATACTGTAGGCCTATCTAGGTATGGTTTACAGTAGGCCTACTAGGTCTTAGTAGGCCTAAACTTATTAAGTCTATTTATAGTGGATCCGATTCTTACCGAACCAGGTTTCGTACCGCGATTTTGGAACCGTATATTTTTTTTTTGGTTAATTCACAAATTCTGAACCAAAGTAAATTTAATCTCGCGAATCCGGAGCCGAAAAATATTTAGCCTCCCGAATCCGGATTTCCGGGATAATCTGGAAAAGTGGCACCCATGGGCCTATTTAGAAATGTGATTATTTAGAAACTCGATTTTCCGGGATTTTTGTACAAGTTCCAGGATTTCCTGGTGAGAATATAAAAAACTGGAGAATCTGGGAATAAACGGGAGGGTTGGCAGCTATGGAATAAAGTTATTTCCTGGTGAGAATATAAAAAACTGGAGAATCTGGGAATAAACGGGAGGGTTGGCAGCTATGGAATAAAGTTATTTCCTGGTGAGAATATAAAAAACTGGAGAATCTAGGAATAAACGGGAGAGTTGGCAGATATGTAATAAAGTTTTTTCCTGGTGAGAATATAAAAACTGGAGAATCTAGGAATAAACGGGAGAGTTGGCAGCTATGGAATAAAGTTATTTCCTGGTGAGAATATAAAAAACTGGAGAATCTAGGAATAAATAGGAGGGTTGGCAGCTATGTAATTAAGTTATTTCCTGGTGAGGATATAAAAAAACTTGGCAAATCTAGGAATAAACGGGAGGGTTGGCAGCTATGATAATATCAACCAAACAATAATGGAAAACTATTGTACCCTTTCGTAACATTGCATTCCAAAACATCTGTGATGAAGGGTACACCCATTTTTCATCACTTCCTGCTTTGGGTATAGAAGAAACAACTCTTTCAGTTGGTAGTTCAAATGGCTGGTCAGGAGCTGGTCGTTGATTTGGTGGTGGCATCTGTAACAAAATAACATTTTCAATTAGAGAAAGAACAATAAACTTTATGATGGATCACTAGAGATTAGTTTTGAATTACATGTGCCCATCATGATATATCTTACAATGACATAAAGCATTTATTACAATCAACAAAATTGCTTAAGGTTCTTTTAGACAGGTTGTATAAACACACATCATAAAACACCAGTGCAGGCTTTTCTTTCTCTCCAAATATTACCATGGAGTAGTCAAAACTCAGGCTCACAATTTACTGTGTTCCCAGGAGTTTTATGGCTTGCTGTGAAACTTAGGGTTTTGCCACAATGCCGCAAAATTAACCTAACTGCCACAGAAAATACTGAATCTGAATAAATCTCAATAAGACTAGACTAAAACAATGGATAAGAGTCTGTTGCAATAATCTATATAGAAGTATCTATAACATAATAAAGACAGTCATCAAACAAATATAAAAAAGTCACACACTTAATGTGTCAAAATTATTAAATCCTAATTCATAACTTTAATAGTAAATTCTTATACTTATAGTTCAGAATATAAAGGAGAAATAAAAAGGTCTGCTTGCAGACAATAATGCTATATTCTTTGTCTTATGCTGGTGATCATTAATGAATGCATTTATATCCTTTTATAGCAGGAGTGTGCCACAGGGGGCCTGCTGGCCACAACACACCCCATCCAGCCTTCTAATGTCAGTTTTTAATTCATTGTATTAATAATGTACAGAAATGTTCAGAATGTTTGACCTGTTCAGTTTTATCAAACTCATTATACGACCCAATAACAAAAATTGTTGCATGCCCTGTATTTTAGAAACAAGGCCAGGCATCATATGAAGCATTATGTAGCTCTAAACCATTTAACTATGTTTGTTGTTTTAGCAATTAACTAGGCATACATGTACAATAAAACACCTGTGAACAAAATTTAAATCTTTAAAAAAATAAAGGTACTGTACCATGTTATCCCTATTGACACCATCACTTCCTAAACTCATTGGACATTCACTGGACATCTTTTTGTTACTTGAGGAGCTCATAGGACATTCACTTGGGAGATTGCTGCCTTGTGTATAAGCATCTTTCCCTAAGGCATCATTTGAAAGAGATTTTAAATTCAGCTTTTGGTTAACTTCTTTTGGTGGTGAAAATGTATTCCCAGCATCAATTAGTGGTGAGCACTGCTTAGGTGTTTCAATTAAAGGTTTAATATGTTGAGCATGATCATAGGATGACTCAGTACTTTTCAGGTCTAACGAATTTATGCTGTGTTTTGAATCGGATTCCTTGGGTCGCTGATTTTCAGGTTTTCCTAATTTACAGGGCTCCTCAATTCCAATTTTTAATGGTTTTTCATTCACAGTGTGATTACTTGACTGCAAAGTTGGTTCAGCATATTTAGATGGATGCTCAAAATTACTTTTCATCTCTATTGACTGTGTGGGTTTGTCAAAGATAAAATTTTCTCTAAACATATTTAATCTCTCTTCAATTGGTTTTTTATCAGAGTCTATGATACGAAGCCTGCCAGCAACTCCTTTACCATCCCCAATTTGATGCATAGGGCAGTCATGTGGAAGCTTTACAGAATCACCTCCTGGTAAAAGTTGTATACCTTCTTCTGTTACTTTTTTATTAATCTTATGATTAAATTCAAGATGCGATGGAGATGGTTTCTCTATTTTAGTATCAAAATATGTTGTAGCCACTTGAATAGAAGTTGCAGCTCCCATTCTTTTTCAATGAATATTGACCTGCACTAAAAAATAACAAGTGTTTCAAAAGTTAGCTCTAGCCAAACAGGAACTTAAGTTGCTATAGAACTGTACCTCTAAAACTTAATTTTAATGCCCACTCTAGATTGAATGTCTTTGTGTAGCAATAGACACCATCTGCTTATATTTAGCAGTACAAACCTCAAATTAGTAAGCCTACACTTGTCTGTATAAAATTGTTGTACAATCATTGTTTAAGAAATGTGATAATTAACCATTAACCCTTTATCAGTCCAAAGAAACATTTCCCTTGTGATGTCACAAGCAGCTATGCCAAAATGACAATTATACTATATCAAAAGATTTAACCAGAATTAAAAAAAATATTCCTAGGCTCATCAGTGTTTGGATGACATTTTTTTTAATTACCATATTCTGTCTGTGTGTGAATGTAAAGTGTTTTTTTTAACTTTACTGTCATATAGGCCTGCTTTAACCACTGTGGTTCTGATGATTATGGATAAGGCATATGAGGCTACACCTTAGAGTCACTTAGAGTAGCCTACTTTAGTTTTTTGTCATAGTTATTGAGTCAGAATTTGAATTGTACCAAAAAATTTGGCAAAAAGTCAGTTTTTGAAAAGTTTGAAAAACATCACTACTCTGTCATAAAGTTTCCCACATCACCTGTATCATTGATTGTAGTGATGTAGAATTACTAGGATATGGCAGGTTTCACAAAATGGCCACCAAATGATGGAGATTTATTGTTTATTTAAAAAATAAAAATTGTTGATACAAAATGCTGTTTTTTTTACTTGTATGTGTTTATATGTCCATAAAGTATCAGCTGCATCAGTATTGTATGTTTTAATTATATTTTTGTGTTGTTTATATTAATTTAAACACCCTCAAACGTTACATAATCCACTGATCCCATTTCCCGATTTTTTTTATACATTTGAAAATCACTTACCAGGAATAAATAAAGCCGAAATATTATGTTTTTTTAATGTTTAACATTCATAAACATGTTAATTTTCCCTAGGCCACCATTAGAAGCACAAAAAAATGTTTATCTTTTGAAAAAAACGTGTTTTAAAAAGCCCTAATTTTTACGGCCTATCAGTGGATTTTTTCTGCCGCCGAGACTAAGTCTAAAACTAGATCTAAAATAAGATTTATCTATGTAATTTCGTAAAACTCTTTTAATTTTAACCAGAAATTTAATTCTTTTCATAAAAACAAAGTTTGTTTTAAATATTTAGCCGAAGAATTCATTTTATTAGTAAATAAATGAAAATCGATTGGTACAAAAAAGGCTTCGGACTAGCAAAGATAACGTTCGCTGTCAAAACAAGATTCGAGACTATGGTCAATTTAAATGCACACGTGCGAATTATAGAATGTAAATCCGATCGGATAGCTTAAAAATTACATTTGATGCACTTTTTAAGTTCGCAAAAAGAGGATTTTTATTTTTTTTTATATTTTAACTCTATCGGTGCAAAACGTTCGCTTTTTGGAACGTTCGATCGATGTCGAAAAAGTATTTTCTAAAACACTATTTACACATTTATTTTCCGATTTCCGACTATTTGTGTACTATCTACAGCAACAAAATACTATTATTTATAGTTTTAAACTAAATTTACGCAAACTATTGTGGTTTAAACGTTAAAAATCCTTTTTTTCGCTTTTAACACACACGCTTTGTTTACGTCCAATAAAGCCACGTTTTTTTCAAAATGGCGGCGACTTCGGTAGTTCTAGACTTTATGATGCCCCGAGTGCGAAATCACCTTTTATTGTAAAAATAATAATAAAACACAACACAAACACTGATATATTTACGTTTTGTGAGTTTATTTGTCATAAAAGTATCAATTTCAACAATATTGTGTGTTTTAATGCTAGTTTGATGATGTTTAGTCTAACTCATTTTGTAGCCCCAGGAACTTTTTGATAGAGGGAATTTCCCGATTTTTAAATGATTAATTATAAAATATTGAAATATCAGCTGACTTTATAAGTGTCATATTTGGATTTCTGGGCTTTTAGGCTTTAAAATGACATATAATTATAATACTATACTATAGCTTAACATTATTTTTAAAAAAAAAACGTAAAAAATGGGAACTCCTGAAATTCTTATTGTGAAACCTGCCATATGCTTAAACCTACCTACATTTTACAATTAGAAAACTTTCGTAGGTGAAAATATACTATCTGAAATGGACAAATATTTTAGTTTTTTTAGACAATCCCCCCCCCCCCCCCCCAGATGAACTCCAGAAATGAAAGTCAGGGTGTGATTTATATGCAGGTCAATGACAACATATAAGAAAAATAATCTAAAACTAGGGGTACAGACTATATTACTATACAAGTATATAGTATAGGTATAGGCTAATATACGGATATGGTAGGTAGTAGTAGTAGTAGTAGTAGTAGTAGGGGTCCTAGTCCTAGATTGCCTGCATAGCCTGGATTTGAACAGTTCCTGGTGGAACTCCTGAGTTTACAGTTATTGGTGATGATTTAATTTAGGCAAATTTTGAGCCATTAATAATATTAATATTATTATTGATATAACTTTTATGACTATGACCTAGGCCTATATAGCCTAACTACTTTTAACTAAACTAAGTGACTAACTAAGTCTAAGTCTAAGGCCTAACCTAAGACGTCTAAGACTAAGGGCTAAGGGCACTATCACTAAGCACTAAGTGTGACTAGTCTAAGACTAAGTAAGAGTAAAAAAAAGAGTCAGTGCCTACTCAGGCCTACTGACTGTACTATAGTATTTATATAACCTAATGTATAGGCTACTGAATACTATATTATTATTACTAAACTATTCTATTCTATAATGTTTAAGTGTATCCAACTGATTGAAACTGTTACTCAGACTCAGAGTTACGTTACTTTACTCAGTTACTCTACTGAGTCTACTCTTCTCAATCTACTGTGATTCAATGATTGTCTGTAATATGCCGGGCGTTAAAAAGTTCAGAGCAACTAATTCAATATTCACAGAAACTTAAGTAAATATCTAATTAAGTTACTCCTTCAAACATTTAACACGGACTTTTTAATTATTTTTTTTTAAAGTACCATTTAATCGTAAAAATATAATTGAACTGACCTCTGTTATGATGTAGGACGAGCCGTTTGCTACGTAATTGAAGACGTTGAACTTTTGCAAAAACTTCACTGATTCCAAGTTGTTAAAAAACAAACCCCAAATGCTTTTAAAAGATAGATAGAAAAGGGAGCGAAAAAATATTTTTAATAAAAAATGCGCAAATTATAATATTATATAGGGCCTATTATAAACCGTTGATTAGTTACAAATGAGCCTATTGTCATTTTAGCAACAGACATGAATCTAATTCTAATGAATTGAACGACTTAAATTTGACATAAGATATAGGCTTCAGGCCTATTTAGGCCTATAGGCTATAGGCATAGGCCCTTTTTTACTAAGTCTTTAAGTGTTTAGTTTAGATGCCACCAGTTCCACCACCAAATCTTATATTAATAATTAATATTATATTATTGTATATAATAGAACGGATCTTATTGGTGTAGATCTATTCACAATTCAGCCAATCTATCATAATACAAAGTAATTATGATATGCCCAATAATTTGCGCCGATATTCAGCAAGATAAAAAAAACGGGCTTTGTGGAAATTAATTTAGGGACTTCTTCTTCTTCTTCGTAATACTGTAGAGACCCCGTAGAACCGAAAAAAAAGTCCACAATTTAAATACACATAAAATAACATAGCAAACATAACATAGCAAACAACAGTTATATACAGATAAAAGAGTTTTTTAAGTTTTAGACCAGCCCTTCATCAGACTTCAGTGACGATTTGAAGGCCGGAACTGTAGGGGCAGTGATGGAGGCCTGGTCCAGGGTATTCTACCAGGGCTGTGGAGTCGGAGTCGAGGAGTCGGAGGAAATTTGGGTACCTGGAGTCGGAGTCGGCAAAAAATGCACCGACTCCGACTCCTACTAAATTTAGATTGGAAAAAGGCAGGGCTTCATTTATTTTAAACAACCGATCAATAGGCCTTCATACATTTGTGATGAGAAAGTAAAGTATATGTTTCTTCCTCTAAGTCCCCATCCCTACTCAAGTTCCTATCACTATTGTCATAGGCTACTATAGCGGGTCGACACACAAAACTATTTTTGAATTAATTTGAAATGCGTCTTTAGACTGAACGTCATATAGACTGCACGGCGCTGGTATTTTATGACGCTATACAAGTGCCAAAATTACTAATTACCATTAGGGCCTAACATTGTTTGTAATGATTTCAAATGCTAGGACATGGCACGCGCGGTTTTCTCGGAATACTAAACACTGCCTTAGTAGGCTATAGGCCTAGGCCATAGGTCCTAAATAAAACGCATCTTAAGCTACTAGTGTACAAGCATACCTTTATTAAAGGCCTAGAGAGGCTTTTAGGCTACACATTTACGATTCTTTCCTTATGTAATTTGCGTTCAATAGGCCTACAAAAAAATGCTGCCTTTACGACTTATAAATGCGCTACGCACGCAACGCACAATTAGGAGCGGCAATATTTAGGCTATACTTTTCACAGTGTTGTGTTCTGCTTAGGGATGTTAAACGAAAACCGGAATACCGGATTCCTGTTTTGAAACCGAAAACCGGTTTTGATTTTCAAAACACCGACGTGTCTGTGCTTGATTATTAACGGCACTATTAAATACACATTCTTTTGATTCTCTTTCAACACATTATTTTACAAGTTACCATAAATATATGCCTCTTCATATGCTTCTTAATATTATGGTCAACAATAATTGGTAATTTGATTATCACTATTGAAAAATTAAAACTAGTATCGGTTTTAATAAATTAGCCCAGATTTTTTTAGTACTAAATGTACTAAATCATATTGTAGGCCTATTCAAACAAATGTACCCTTTGAATGCCCTGCAAATACTTATTAAGTTTGAAGTATTTTTCAAATATACCTACAAAACTACGCAAATATGGCATGTGACTTGTAACATTGTTCGGGGGTGGGGAGGGGGTAACCGAAATTCGGTTTTTAACGGGTTTTATAGAACCGATAACCGGTTTTAACATCCCTAGTTCTGCTGTTACAGGGAACGCAGCGCCCATGTGTAACCTATCCTCTCATTGGTAAAGGATTAACCGTTTGCCCCTTAGAGTCGCCGATCGTCACCCCTACTGATAAGGCCCCACGAGAGGGTGGTACAGCCGGTACGCCGTACCGGGGCCCTCAAGAGTTTAGGGGGCCCATGACTATTTAAAATTAAATACAGTAGACTGTTGGCTTCCCAGCCAGTAGGCCTGTGGTAATAACATGTAGATGTATGTTGCCTTTCTTTCCTTCAAGGAATGTACGAGATACATTCGCATATTAATACAGAGGAGTCGGAGTCGGGGAGTCGGAGTCGGAAGAAAAAATAAATGAGGAGTCGGAGTCGGTACATTTATCTACCGACTCCGCAGCCCTGTATTCTACAGCCTAATGGCTGACGGAAAAAAGAATGTTTGTAGACGTCGGTGCGTGCATGTGGGACATACAGCTTGAACTGATGGCCTCGGGTAGAGCGGGACACTTTCTGGATTCTACTTGTTTGGGTCGATAGGTCCACGTGGTCGTTGATGATTTTATAAATCATGGACACTTTGTCAATTGCTCTTCGTTGTTGTAGTGAATCTAGGTGGAGTTTTGCTACTAAGGCAGAGGCGCTTGATTTAGTGCTGTAGTCCTCTAGTATACATGCGGGGGATGGGGCTCGACGTGGGGGTCAATTATAAAATAAATTATATATAAGATGATTTGACGTCAACAATGTTACTTTTCAATAAAATGGGTATTAGTCGTGCCTTTGTGTGACACACACTCTCTCGCCCGTATAGGGCCTACAGCTTTTTATAGCCTACCAGTTTATTATTCATAGACATAGATTATGTAGCCCTTACGTAACTAGCAGGCTATATTGACAGAAAGGACAAAGAAAGTACAAATTAAAACCTGTTGAATCGCAGCCCCTATACTCCTATACACACATATATTATAATAACAACATATGGCACTTATAGGCCTATATATTATATAGGGCCTATTGAGGAACGTATAGATAGCCTATTGAATAGGCCTAGAACCTATACTTTTTAACATTGAAATCCGTTAAATCAAGTTTTAAAATGTATTAAAATGTAGGCTATTTGTAGACCTTTTTCATATCTAGGGCCTATATTATATTTAGACTATTTTAAACATAATAGCCAGCCATATATTAATTGTGCCTATTATGTTATTGCGATGTATATGTAATATATATAGCCTATTATAGTCTGCATATGTGGAATGGTAGAAAATTAATATAAAACATTCCTTCACCTTTAAATTCCTGTCATATTCGAAATATAAACTTTGTAGTTGTATTTTTAGCCGGTTCGGAGGACCGGGCACATACCTGCAAGTATAATATATAGTCTACATAGGTGGAATGGTAGAAAATTTGGTAGAATCCGAACTTATTTATATTATAGGCCTATAGCTACATTGGGGAAAGGGGGGAATCACTGAAAGTTAGTTGAAAAAAATGTTGACAGAATTAATAATGGAACTATGTTATTATAATTATGTAGACTCTCTATATAGACACACTTATAAATACCGAATGAATATAATAATTTAAAGGGTTTAGGGTGTAGACTATAATATGTCTCGTCAAAGTAAAGAACTTTAAAAAATATATTCTGGCAGCAATGAATTTATACATCCGGTTGTTTCTATTTTGGAATTATGACGTCAGATTTCTTCGCGTGTGTGCAGCCATTTTGAACAAAGAAATTGAATCTGTGAACGGCGGGGTTCTTATGGACGGGTAAGATAGCAGCCTTCCAAAAACATAACGAAGCCCTGATCGGAGAGTGACAGTTATAAGAGGACATTGTCAGTATATTTTTATGATATTAAAGTGTGTCCGTGCATTTGTTCACTAAATTAAAAGCCGATAGTTGTTCTCGAACTTGACTCGGACTGAGTCGGAGTAGACATAAAATCTGAGGCCGTAGTGGCGTAGTAACAGCACAGACAGTAACTGCCGTAACTGTAATAAAATATAGATCTAGAGTCTAGTCTAGTATAAATATAAACGTATCTTTTAACTGACACATAACATACTTTAGATAAGATAATAATATATATCATCCCAATAATTGTTAGTAACATATAATTTTTACATTCAGATCAGAAAGCAGAACAAATATTGCTTCAGATTTTTAATGATTTTATTAGCATTCTACTTCTAGAGTCTAAATTCTAATCTTATTAATAGGGCTAATATGGCCTTTTTAAATGGGAAGCGTTATTCGAAGAACTGTTCATATAACGCCGAGCGTAATCGGAAGCTTCGAATAACGCCGAGCGTTATCGACGAAAGACCCAAATTTTCGAATAACGCCGAGTGTTAACGGCAGACCCAAATTTTCGAACAATTGTGAGAGTTAGGCTATACTATTAGGCCTACTTACTTATGACTATAAATATAATATATTTATATTAACTTATACTTATTATCTTATAGTTATAGTAGCCTATAGGATAATATAGGCCTACTAATCTATAGTCTATTATTTAGGATCATATTCCTAGCTAGAAGTAGGTATTTATTGATAAAAATAAATCCCTAACAGTGAACAGGGCCTAACCCCCTAACCCTAGTATTTGAATTTGACTTGAAGTATTGACCCTAATAATAACCTACTAATACTAACAATACATCTTAGAATTCTAGACTAGGCTAAATAGGCCTAACCTTTTTGTTTGAATTAATTTTTAGATAAGATTACTTTATTGATCCAAATAACTGGAAATTTATTTGATTTCATAATTTCTGTCTTTCAGCACACTTAAAACAATATTCAATATCAAAGAACCATTTGTACTCAAGCACAATAGAAAGACATTTGCACACACTTTAGAACTATTATTATTATCACTATCAGTATCATACCATTTATCATTTATCGTAAGAAAAAGTATCATTTAGGTTTAGGAGTCAGCTGTTGTATTTTCTAGCTGACAATGACTAATGGTTACTTACAAAATATTCATGTCCCTTAATATTAATTTAAATCACCGTCATTCAGTAGCCTACTCTTAATTTAAATAATTATAATTGTTGCTACAATTACAACAATTTGATGTAGGCCTAAGCTTTTTTAGCCTTGTTCTAGGCCTATATTAATTTTAGGTTTAGGCCTATCTAGATCTATACTTTTTAGTTCAATTTGTTTTCTAAGTCATTCACATAAAAAAGTCAATAGTAGGTGGGGAGATACCGGTATTGATATTGTAATATTGTTCGAGTGAGCATGTCGTGTGACAGTGGGGAAAGTGCCAGAGATATTATTCTGGCAGATCTATCAATATTACATTATATAACAAGTAGAGACTGACTTCCAAATGTAGGTCAAATCCTACGCCCCTTGCAGTTGGGGGCATGGTAGCTGGGCGGCAACGTGTTTGGCCGGCGTATCAAACGTTCTGGGTTTGAATCCTGGTGCATGCTTGGATTTGATCCTGTGTCTGAAGGGTGTCCCTGAGTCTACCCAGCTGTGATGCATACCCATAGCTGCCAATCCTCCCGTTTATTCCTAGATTCTCCCGTTTTTTATATCCTCACCAGGAAAAAACTTTATTCCATAGCTGCCAACCCTCCCGTTTATTCCTAGATTCTCCAGTTTTTTATATCCTCACCAGGAAATAACTTTATTCCTGGGCTGCCAACCCTCCCATTTATTCCCAGATTCTCCAGTTTTTTATATCCTCACCAGGAAATCCTGGAACTTGTATAAAAATCCAGGAAAATCGAGTTTCTAAATAATCACATTTCTAAATAGGCCCATGGGTGCCACTTCTCTGGATTATCCCGGAAATCCGAATTCGCTAGACTAAATATATTTCGGCTCCGAATTCGCAAGATTTAATTTACTTGTGTTCCGAATTTGTGGATTAACCCCCCCCCCCCCCCCCCCCCCCAAAAATATACGGTTCCAAAATCACGGTCCGAAACCCGGTTCGCGGTAAGAATTGGATCCGCTATAAATAGACTTAATAAGTTTACTTCGACCTAATAGGCCTACTGTAAACCGTACTTAGACAGGCCTACTATTAGCCTATATGCTTAGTTTAGTTAAATATGTGGTCAGATATGTTCTTTTTCTTTTGTTTAAATTCACAAAAAAAGGACGGAAAATAATGTAGGCTACCTAAATTTTCCAGCCGCCTAGATTTTTATCGTCATATTGATAATTGATAATTCCCGACTCTGCGACCGTTTCACAACGCCGTGTAGGTTATTAGGCTAGTCCTAACAATATAATATGACAGGTTATTGTTTTTTGAATGGAAGGATTAAAACTGTTTTTTTTCCTCCATTAAAAATGCATTTTTTATCAGCCTGCTAAAATGAAGGCGACGAAATATGAATAAATTTATCTATCGTAGCAATGTTAGGCCTACTGTTTAATATAGGCTATAGAGCCTACATTGCTGTCATATTTATTAGGCCTAATGAATGGAGTAAAACAGTCTGTGTAGTGTGTAGAACTAGTAACTGCAGGACTGCACTAAATTGTAAGGCGGCTTGGCGACCTCTTATCAACTGTCCTAAATTATTTAGGGCGGGCCTAGATTGCCGTCATATTTTATTAATTTATTAGGCCTAATGAATGGAGTAAAACAGCCGAGGTTTTCTTTTATGCCGTGCATTTTTTTTCTAAAAATATCGGACATAATAAAAATGAAAACAAGAAAATCATAAAATAATGTTGATTTAAAATTAATTTCCAATCGAAGTTTTAAATTCTTTGTGTGTTGCGCATTCGCAAATTTCATTTTAATAACAAAATAAAAATACGACATGTCACTAAACCATATAAACAAATTAGTATTAATCCTTAAGTTTTTATTTTTTCCTGATATTCAGTTCTTAGGCATTTGAAGTTACAGTTACAGACTAGATTCAATAGTTTACTAGTTAACATGTTATCCTAAATTAACTAAAGTATCATATGCCTTTACTAAGAGTCACTAGGATTAGGATACAATATTTAAATTACATTTATTGGTAACTGACCTAGAAAATACAGAACAAAGTAAATGGATAATAAAGAAACACATAATTATATTTTTTAAGTAGGCTAGCCTAACTGTTATTACAATTCCCTAAACTATAAGCTTTGATAAAATATATAGGTTTATAGGCCTATATCTAATGTAAAAATATATCATAAAAGAAAACAAAATAAAGGCAGAATCCTTTTCATCATTGTATATATTGAAATAGTGTTAATTGACTTTAGCATATGTCTGTCAACCTAGTAGAATCCTCTTCATCATTATATATATTGAAATATTGTTCAGTGACTTTTGAATATGTATGGCATAGGCTGGGATTGGTTGAGTTGTCAAAAAAATCTTTATTTATTTATGTCTTTTTAATTATAGTTTTCAAATGTATGTTTATGAAGGTAAATTTATGTTTAACTGAACTGGTACAGGCCAATATCTTAAAAAAAAAATCTCATTAAATATTTATATTCTGTGATCTGAAAAAAAATTGAATTTGATCGTTAAAATGCACCAAATAGCACCATGTTAAATACAGCTCCAAAAAAAAATTTCGGGGACCGGTCTAGGCGCTTTGCATCGTCGATTTGGCACTTTGCGAAAAAAATCCAGTTTTTGCCATAGGGAAAGTTGGCAGCTATGCATACCTGTTGGGGTACTGTAAACGTGTCTGAGCATTATGCATGGTCTTAATATGGTGTGTCAACAGAAACGGGTAAATGCTGCTTCACAGACATGTGGATATGGATCAATTTGGTCCGATGGGATACTTTACTTTTTTACCTACGCCCAGCTAAAACTTTTAGATTACCCTACGCCGGCTACGCCCTAATCGATAGAATTAAATGATTTTAAAAAAAGTAAAATAGGGTTAATTAGATATTGTGGATGCTAAACTTAGGCATGGGTGCAAGAGTGCCGGCCAATTTAAATTTTGGAAACATGCACGCCGGCCAATCGCCGTCAAGCTTAATGTGTAATTCCTTGTAGATCTCGTTGCACCGAAATCAGACTTTTTTTTTGGCCGTAACAAACTATAAATGATTGACGTTTTTCTTTAATGAAAACTTAAAAGGCGAAATAAAAAGAGCAACAGGAAAATACAAAAGTATCCGCACATGCGTGATTCTATATTTATATTTAGGTCAGGGTTTCCCTAGTTTTTGTTTGTCGCCCGGTAATTTTTATAGGCCTACCCGTGCCTCCAGAGTTTTAAAAACGTTTTTTTTTATCGCAATCCAGTAATGTAGCTTTTTGGACTCGGACGCGAATTTGTATTTAGGTCAATCTATATGCCACGCATAACTCGCGGCTATTAAAACTTATTGTTTTCATTAGCTCATTAGGCTAGGCAATAAAACTTATGTTTATCAGCCTACTAAAACGAAAACAACTATTTATTAATAGACTTTATCTCGGCGCAACGTCAAAGTTTCAATTATTGCTATCAATGATGTAAAATCGTCACTATAAACTTGTTTTTGTAGAACACTGAGCTCGCTGTAGGCCCTACACTACATTGTTAGTAATATTAATATAGTAACCTGTTGCGCTGCGACCTTGACCTGATATCCTTTCTTTTTTCTCTCACAAATATCCGAATTATGTCCGAATTCGGCGATCGTAGGCTATTTGTAAAAAAATAAAAAAATGCGGGATATGCGATCTTGTTGTTTTTTCCCGACAATATCAAAAATGTAAGAATGTATTTAAAAATACAAAAGCCTGACGACTAATATATAGGCCTATATAATATATAAATATAATACAATAATACGCGGACACGAACGCTAAGTATATTATTTTAGGCAGAAACTTTGCCGTTTTTTTGGCACTGTCAACTCTTACTTGCCGGCCAAATGGGGGTCCAGCACTTGCACCCATGACTTAGGCTAAGTAACTATTATAGGGGCCAATTGGCAATTGGTGATTAGGTTTCATTACAGTGTAGTCCTACTAGGCACAAATCACAAAGAAAAACAAACAATCCGTGAATTCATATTTTTCTCAAAGTTATTAAAAAACTGATTATTAAAATGTATGCCTGATTGAATTTATATGTCATATGTAGGTGTATTTTGTAAAATAAGCTGAAATGAACAAATTGTTTTAAAATTTAAAAATTACTTTTTAAATATTTTTTTACAGGGAGCTCTTTACAACCAGTGGAATGAAGGTTTGTTTTTAATTTTATCATAGAATATATTTAGCCTATAAATATTTCCAGCTTTGTATTGTTTTTAAATTTGTCATTGTTAAGCTACATGCTAACATGTTACCTTAGATTCATTCATTCCTTGTAAACAAGGGGATTTTGTTAAATGATGATCAGTTTTGAGAAAAAAACAAACCTTTGCCTTACAAGTCATGACAGTATGTCCAGTTGACGAAACACTATTTCATTGATCTATTATTAATAATATTTATATTGAAAGGAATATATTAGTTAAGTAAAGTTATATACATATACCTTGATTAATATTTTTTAGCTATCCCAATAAATAAGCTAGTGATTTTTTAAAATGGTATTTTCAATAGCGTGGCCAAGAAGATATGATGCAGGTTAATGATGGCATGGGTGATGCTAATGATGCCAAAAAGGTAAATTTTTAATCATCATTCTTGGTAAAGAACTTGGTAACATTTGCATTTAATAATTAAATGTAATTAATGCCTATTCAACATGTGCGTTTTCACTCATTAGTAAATTAGTGCCATTTCAAGTAGGCTACTTGAATTCATACCTGGGTACCTGTCCATATTTTGCCGTATTCGTACGCTTTTGACACCCCTGTACGGCGATACGGCCAATACCAAAAAAATACGGGCAGCAAAAATGTCTTAAATAGTTTTTTTTCGAATTGTTTTTTTATGGCTGGCAAATTTAAATTTTGGTAATTTGCCCGCCGGCTTATCGCCTTTGAGCTAAATTCGTAATTTGGAGTAAATCTTGTGCGCCGAAATTGGATTTTTTTTGCTGTAACAAACTAAATGATAAACTTTTTTCTTTCATGAAACTTAAAAGGTGAAACAATAAAAAGAAAAACAGCAACCGGAAAATACCAAAGTATCGCGCATGCGTGATTCTATATTTATTTCTAGATCAGGGTTTCCCTAGCTTTTGTTTTTGTCGCCCGGCAATTTTTATAGGCCTATCTGTCAACCAGTGCCTCCTGAGTTTTTAAAACTTTTTTTTTATCACATTCCCGTAATGTAGCTTATTTGACCCGATAGTGTATATATAAATCTCCAATTCATTTTTATGGTCTGACACGGCAATCGGTAATAATTAGTAATACTAACACACCTATTTCACGCAAATTTGTTTTTAGGTAAATCTATACGTCATACATAGCCATAGGCCTACGACACATTAAACGTTACTCGTGCTTTCTTTTAAATTCTTGACGTTTTATTTTACTAATGAAGAGATTAGGCCTACTAAAACGAAAGCAATGTTTTTTTATTTATTAATAGACTTTATCTCTGCTCAACGTCACAGTTTCAATTATTGCTATCAATGATGTAAAATCGTCACTATAACATTGTATTAGTAGAACACTGCTCGCGGTAGGCCCTACATTGTTATGTTACTCGGCGCGGCAACCTTGACCTGATATCCTTTTTTTCTCTCATGATAATGTCCAAATTCGGCAACAGTAGGCTATTTGTAAAAAAAAAAAATGCGGATATGGGATCTTGTTGATTTTTCCCGACAATATAAAAAATGTTAGAAGCTTTAAAAAAAATGAAAAGTTGACTAATGTAAATTCATATCACTGAACTATATAAGCCTATATATACCATATCTAATTAAAATATCCAAGATGTGAAGTTTTTATTTTGCTGTGACTGTTAGTTCGTTATAAATGATTGGATATAACAGAGTTTTTTAAAAAAACAAGTTACCCTTGATTAATTAAGGCAGGCTTCACAATAAAAATTTCAGGAGTTCCCATTTTTTACGTTTTTTTTTAAAAAAATAATGTTAAGCTATAGAATAGTATTATATGTCATTTTAAAGCCTTAAAGCCCAGAAATCCTAATATGACACTTATAAAGTCAGCTGATATTTCAATATTTTATAATTAATCATTTAAAAATCGGGAAATTCCCTCTATCAAAAAGTTCCTGGGGCTACAAAATGAGTTAGACTAAACATCATCAAACTAGCATTAAAACACACAATATTGTTGAAATTGATACTTTTATGACAAATAAACTCACAAAACGTAAATATATCAGTGTTTGTGTTGTGTTTTATTATTATTTTTACAATAAAAGGTGATTTTGCACTCGGGGCATCATAAAGTCTAGAACTACCGAAGTCGCCGCCATTTTGAAAAAAACGTGGCTTTATTGGACGTAAAAAAAGCGTGTGTGTTAAAAGCGAAAAAAGGATTTTTAACGTTTAAACCACAATAGTTTGCGTAAATTTAGTTTAAAACTATAAATAATAGTATTTTGTTGCCGTAGATAGTACACAAAAAGTCGGAAATCGGAAAATAAATGTGTAAATAGTGTTTTAGAAAATACTTTTTCGACATCGATCGAACGTTCCAAAAAGCACGCGTTACCCACCGATATGAGTTAAAAAATAAAAAAATAAAAATCCTCTTTTTTACGAACTCAAAAAGTGCATCAAATGGAATTTTTAAGCTATCCGATCGGATCCGATCGGATCTACGTTATAAAATTCGCACGTGTGCATTTAAGTTGACCGTAGTCTAGAATCTTGTTTTGACAGCGAACGTTATCTTTGCTAGTCCGAAGCCTTTTTTGTACGGCCAATACCAAAAAAATACGGGCAGCAAAAATGTCTTAAATAGTTTTTTTTCGAATTGTTTTTTTTATGGCTGGCAAATTTAAATTTTGGTAATTTGCCCGCCGGCTTATCGCCTTTGAGCTAAATTCGTAATTTGGAGTAAATCTTGTGCGCCGAAATTGGATTTTTTTTGCTGTAACAAACTAAATGATAAACTTTTTTCTTTCATGAAACTTAAAAGGTGAAACAATAAAAAGAAAAACAGCAACCGGAAAATACCAAAGTATCGCGCATGCGTGATTCTATATTTATTTCTAGATCAGGGTTTCCCTAGCTTTTGTTTTTGTCGCCCGGCAATTTTTATAGGCCTATCTGTCAACCAGTGCCTCCTGAGTTTTTAAAACTTTTTTTTTATCACATTCCCGTAATGTAGCTTATTTGACCCGATAGTGTATATATAAATCTCCAATTCATTTTTATGGTCTGACACGGCAATCGGTAATAATTAGTAATACTAACACACCTATTTCACGCAAATTTGTTTTTAGGTAAATCTATACGTCATACATAGCCATAGGCCTACGACACATTAAACGTTACTCGTGCTTTCTTTTAAATTCTTGACGTTTTATTTTACTAATGAAGAGATTAGGCCTACTAAAACGAAAGCAATGTTTTTTTATTTATTAATAGACTTTATCTCTGCTCAACGTCACAGTTTCAATTATTGCTATCAATGATGTAAAATCGTCACTATAACATTGTATTAGTAGAACACTGCTCGCGGTAGGCCCTACATTGTTATGTTACTCGGCGCGGCAACCTTGACCTGATATCCTTTTTTTCTCTCATGATAATGTCCAAATTCGGCAACAGTAGGCTATTTGTAAAAAAAAAAAATGCGGATATGGGATCTTGTTGATTTTTCCCGACAATATAAAAAATGTTAGAAGCTTTAAAAAAAATGAAAAGTTGACTAATGTAAATTCATATCACTGAACTATATAAGCCTATATATACCATATCTAATTAAAATATCCAAGATGTGAAGTTTTTATTTTGCTGTGACTGTTAGTTCGTTATAAATGATTGGATATAACAGAGTTTTTTAAAAAAACAAGTTACCCTTGATTAATTAAGGCAGGCTTCACAATAAAAATTTCAGGAGTTCCCATTTTTTACGTTTTTTTTTAAAAAAATAATGTTAAGCTATAGAATAGTATTATATGTCATTTTAAAGCCTTAAAGCCCAGAAATCCTAATATGACACTTATAAAGTCAGCTGATATTTCAATATTTTATAATTAATCATTTAAAAATCGGGAAATTCCCTCTATCAAAAAGTTCCTGGGGCTACAAAATGAGTTAGACTAAACATCATCAAACTAGCATTAAAACACACAATATTGTTGAAATTGATACTTTTATGACAAATAAACTCACAAAACGTAAATATATCAGTGTTTGTGTTGTGTTTTATTATTATTTTTACAATAAAAGGTGATTTTGCACTCGGGGCATCATAAAGTCTAGAACTACCGAAGTCGCCGCCATTTTGAAAAAAACGTGGCTTTATTGGACGTAAAAAAAGCGTGTGTGTTAAAAGCGAAAAAAGGATTTTTAACGTTTAAACCACAATAGTTTGCGTAAATTTAGTTTAAAACTATAAATAATAGTATTTTGTTGCCGTAGATAGTACACAAAAAGTCGGAAATCGGAAAATAAATGTGTAAATAGTGTTTTAGAAAATACTTTTTCGACATCGATCGAACGTTCCAAAAAGCACGCGTTACCCACCGATATGAGTTAAAAAATAAAAAAATAAAAATCCTCTTTTTTACGAACTCAAAAAGTGCATCAAATGGAATTTTTAAGCTATCCGATCGGATCTACGTTATAAAATTCGCACGTGTGCATTTAAGTTGACCGTAGTCTAGAATCTTGTTTTGACAGCGAACGTTATCTTTGCTAGTCCGAAGCCTTTTTTGTACCAAACGATTTTCATTTATTTACTAATAAAATGAATTCTTCGGCTAAATATTTAAAACAAACTTTGTTTTTATGAAAAGAATTAAATTTCTGGTTAAAATTAAAAGAGTTTTACGAAATTACATAGATAAATCTTATTTTAGATCTAGTTTTAGACTTAGTCTCGGCGGCAGAAAAAATCCACTGATAGGCCGTAAAAATTAGGGCTTTTTAAAACACGTTTTTTTCAAAAGATAAACATTTTTTTGTGCTTCTAATGGTGGCCTAGGGAGAATTAACATGTTTATGAATGTTGAACATTAAAAAAACGTTATATTTCGGCTTTATTTATTCCTGGTAAGTGATTTTCAAATGTATAAAAAAATCTGGAAATGGGATCGGTGGATTATGTAACGTTGGAGGGTGTTTAAATTAATATAAACAACACAAAAATATAATTAAAACATACAATACTGATGCAGCTGATACTTTATGGACATATAAACACATACAAGTAAAAAAAACAGCATTTTGTATCAACAATTTTTATTTTTTAAATAAACAATAAATCTCCATCATTTGGTGGCCATTTTGTGAAACCTGCCTTAAGGCATCTCAGGCATGAGAGTTAAGATAAACTATTTCATGAAATTAGCGGTCATTGGTCTAAGCCTAAAATTAAAACACTGACTAAAATAAAAAGAGTGAAAAAAAAAACAGCCGTGCAATCATAATAATAATAATATTAAGTTAAAAAATTGACTTATCATAATTTAAATCTGCTTTATCTCATTAATATCTTTGTGTGTAATATGTGTAATAGAATCAATAGTTTTATGTCATAATTTTGTGCCTAAATTAAGCAAAAGTTATAAAAAATCTGCAACACGACAAAATCTGGTCAACAGTCTTAAAATACTCTTGCCAGCCAATAAAAGTACTCTTAAGAAAATTTAAAGGTACCCAGGTATGTGAATTATACTGAGTACTGAATCTGGGTTTGAATTAAGTAGACCTAGTAATTCGGGAGAAAAAAAAGAAAGTACCATTTGTGTTATATGCAAAGCTCATGCAATTGAAATTGAACTAAAAAATGTTTTCTCCAAAAATTGGAATACCATAAACATTTATAATCTTTGGCTAATTTCTTTTGAGGCTGTTACACATTTATTATATGAACTGTGTGAAAAAGTGTATAGGCTCTAGCCATATATGAATTGTGTTAGCCACAGAGAAACAATATATGCAACTATGCTGGTAACAGAAAAGTTCAGCCACCTGGTGAATTCTATTAAATTACCAAAACAAATTAAAAATTCACATCATTTGAAGATAATGGATTCCAATGACATGCTATCTTTTAGTGTAATTATGATTAAAATAGGGTATTTAAAATTGTTTAAAGATAATTATTGAAGTATAAAAGTCATTTGAATTTGAACAAACAAAACTTTTTGTATGCATTGTTTGTGTAGGCCTATTATTTTCAAAGGCAGATACTTCATAAACAGCTGATTATCAGCGAGACACTACTTATAATGTTATTTTTTACCCGAGGCTAACACAATTGTTTTCTTTTCAGGCCAAATTTGATAATGGTGGTAATCCACCTTCTCGCGTGGTTCACATTCGCAGTCTACCAAATGATGCTGCTGAAACTGATGTTGTTCAGCTTGGTATGCCCTTTGGCAAAATGACAAATGTACTGGTTTTAAAACAAAAAAATCAGGTTAGTAAAAAAGCAGCTTAGTTTGATGCTTTTTCACGAGTCTAAATATCCTTTTGTAAAGCTCATCTCATAGAGTTAGTATGTAAGTAAAGTATCTTGTTGGACCAAATTGATCCAAAGCAGCGGTCACCAGTCCCTGAGTCCACCCAGCTCTTATGGGTATCTGGCCTTAGTTGGGGTAAAGTAAAGGTGGCTGTGCATAGTGCTGACCACACAATCAGCTAGTATGCCGAGTCTACAGCAATGTAGTTAAAATGTAGCCAGTAATAATTTATAAACTGCAAGGGTTCATATGTTATGGGTTGAAAATGTTTTGGCAATCGGGCTTGATGTTTTAAAAGTTTTTGAAAGCTATTGAATTGGACTAAAACAGTAATATAATTATAATGCCATGTAAAAAATATTTTGTATTAAGAATAAATATTTCATTAGATCACAACCCATATGTTTTCTTTTGCTTTCAATTATTCACTAGTTATTTTTATGAATTCTAAAAAAACAAAAACCTTCAATAGAATGAATAGACTGTTCACTTTGTCGATCCTTATACATTACTGGTTTAAAAATAAAACATTTTAACATACTGCATATTCTAATGTTGTTTTGTTAGGTTTAAGAAATTATTAAATGATTTTAGAGAAAGAACCCTGACCAAACAATATTGCATTCATTATAAGTTGTAAAAAAAAATTTTTTTTTAGGCTTTCTTGGAGTTCCAGGAAGAAACAAGTGCCATAAATATGGTCTCTTATTTTAAGACAAATCCTGCTCAAGTCCGCTTAAAATCATGTTATGTCCAATTTTCTAATCACAAGGAACTGAAGACAGATGCTTCCAATGCACAAGTAGGTTTTTCTCTTTTTTAAAAATGATCTTATTGTTTAAAAAGGGTTTAATTGTGTTTGCTTAATTATGGAGATTGCAGTGTAATCTTGTGTTATCTTGTGTAGAATACCAGTGCCCAAGCAGCCCTACAAGCTGCACAAGGTCTACTTGGTGCTGGTGGAGCTGTAAGCAGTGGTGGTGACCAAACAACAATTTTGAGAGTTATTGTTGATAATGTCTTGTATCCTGTCACATTGGAAGTACTACATCAAGTATGTGCTTTGAAGGCCTTTAATACATTACAAATTTGGAACTAGCAGTTAACAATGTCTTTTTTTCTTTTCATTTATCAAAACCTGTACACTTGTCTATTAGCATGCTTGAAAGATTGAAGAAATGTTGTTTTTTATCCTCAGCTTTTTTCAAGATTTGGTAAAATTTTGAAAATCATCACTTTTAATAAAAACAGTAAGTCATTTTGATAGTCTGATTGTATGCAATTTATCTTTTAAATTTACAAAATTTCTTTATGACATAATAATTTTTTATTTACACTTTCAAATTTTAAAAGAAAGCCAACGTTTGCTCAATTAATGGGGACTAGAAACTGTTTATTCACTCACAATTCATTACCAAAAAATGGTTTAAAAACATTAACAAACTTTTGATAAGTGTTTTTTTTCATATACATTAGACACCTGGGATTTTTTATTTAAATATTCTAAAATTTGCTAAACATCTGCCCCCACCCCCCATCCTTTTCTGTCCTTGAATTTGATAATGGTTAAGCGACAGTTCAACCTTCCCTGGAATAGATGAAAATGTCTGGCTTCGCCCCTGATTAGACATATTCAACTATACTCCACTGTGAAGTTTTAATTCCCTAATTGCATAAGAGTATTTAAATAGTAAAATTTGTTTAATTTTATTTGCTTTCTTGTAAAAGCAATTTCTGATAGCATACGGAAATGCCTTAAATAATAAAAAATAGCACAGGAAGTTCATGATCTCTTCCATTTCAAAAGGTCAGGCCTCATTATCAATAATAATTCATAAGAAAACATTTCAACCTAAACATAGATCCATTGTAGCGGAACCACAATTTCAATTTCACAACAAAAAAAGATCAGGTAATTGGTCAATTTTCGTAATTTAAAAAGTGAAATAAAATTCATTCAGCTATCGAATAAATATTCTGCCCGAGACAATGGTGAAAGGTTAAATCCTTTATTTTGTTCTTTAAATAGACACCTTTCCTTGAGGAATATAAACGCACCTGGGCTGCAGGGAATTTCATATTCTGATGACAATATACAAGCCTGGGATGGAGGGAAAAAGTTAGGTTGATGACTATGTTATATATGCGCCTGGGGCTGTAAGGGTTAAGAGATAAAGTAAATAAAAGTGAATTGTCTAACTTCATATGACCAAGGGTTAAAATTCTCTTCATTAAATTTTATTTTATCTGGAGACGTGTGTGTGCTTACACACACTAAAATATTTGATGCAAATAAGCATATCTTATCTCCTTTCCTTTAATTGGAATTACAATGAAATCTTTATTAGGACTTGGCTTTTAATAAAAACTTGTGTATTTCAGACACATTCCAAGCACTTATCCAGTTTTCTGATCCCATCTCAGCAGCCACAGCAAAAGATGTGAGTAATGACACTTTTGCAATGTAGTCATGACTTCATTGAAATTTAAAAACTAATACAAGTCACCCTTTTAAATTAGCTCAAATGTCTTAGCTAATTAAAAAAAACTTTTTACATTTGAAATATACCAAAAAAATATGAAAAGTTTTATTTTATGTTAATTTTATTTTAAAGGTTTTATTTCCTTTTTTATTGTTGTTGCTTTTAAATAACACTTGAAACTTTAACAATTGATTTGTAATATTTTTTACTTTGTCTCAAATTATTTTAGCATGAGAAAATTTTATTTGAAAAACTTTGAACTCTTTTCAGTCTCTTGACAATCAAAACATCTATAATGGATGTAACACTCTAAAGATTGATTATTCAAGATTAACCAACCTAAATGTCAAATACAATAATGATAAAAGTAGGGACTTTACACGGCCTGATCTTCCCACTGGAGATGGAATGGACAATGGATTACCTTTGGGCAACGTTGGTAAGGGACATACTATTATTTGCAGGCTTTCTCATTTGACATCTCACTGGTAAAATGTAAGACTAGACAAAGCATGGATGAGCATAGGGGCCAGGCAAATAATTGTCTTTATAGAAGAGCATCTGTAATTTGTATGGGCTATGTTCCTAAATGATAGTAAATGACCCCTACCCACATCCCTATCTTAAATTGACAAATTTGGTAGTGGGAAGCAGGTTGCAAGTTAAGTACAAGTATTCATTTCTTCTTTTATGAGCTCTTTTTACTACATTTATCTATAACATTATATTCATATTTGTGATTGGAAAAAAATAATATCATTTCAAATATTAAAATATTCAATCTCCCAAAAATCTGATTTGCAATTCAAGGAAACCTGCGAAGTAGCAGGACAATAAATTAGGATTACTGGTACTTTATTTCACGTCCAAGTTATGCAACAAGAACTGTTTCACAGAAATAGAACTATTGATATGAACTGTTTCACAGAAATAGAACTATTGATATGAACTGTTTCACAGAAATAGAACTATTGATATTAACTGTTTCACAGAAATAGAACTATTGATATGAACTGTTTCACAGAAATAGAACTATTGATATGAACTGTTTCACAGAAATAGAACTATTGATATGAACTGTTTCACAGAAATAGAACTATTGATATTAACTGTTTCACAGAAATAGAACTATTGATATGAACTGTTTCACAGAAATAGAACTATTGATATGAACTGTATCACAGAAATAGAACTATTGATATGAACTGTTTCACAGAAATAGAATTATTGATATGGACTGTTTCACAGAAATAGAACTATTGATATGGTGGCCTACTTCAAAGGCCTATTTACTACCATTTATCAATTTTTTGTTTACAAATGATTTCATTTAAAAAGTTACACCAAGCTTAAAATGGTTTAAACATTATGCAAGTGTATTTTATAGGTTAGATTTCTTCCTTTAGATGGTGTATTTATTTTCACTTGAATGTTATTTTTTTTCTTCTTCTCATTTTGACTTGCGACAATTGATGCATGTTTCTGTTGCCTTGTAATTGTTTAGTGAAATATTTTCAGGATCAAACCCAATAGGTCTGGGTGGCATTGGTGCATTTAACTTTGGTGGTAACCAAATGAACAACAGACTTGGCAATCTTCAAGGGATGAACCAAGGCAATGGTAGTCCTTGTGTTCTTGTTTCCAATTTGGATGAAGAGGTTAGAGTTTTTATATATTTGGAATGTTATACCTATCTAGATATTTCAATGAATTACTGGAGTCAAAAATTGTTTTAAAATTGTTTTTTAATCAGGTACTAAAGCAATATTTCCTAGAATCATTTAAAGCAAAGTGTTGTAGTATAAATGTATTGTCATTGTGAATTCTCACACAACGTAGAACTGGTACTGTACTGGGATTTATGAGCACACCTGATCAAAAGTGTATTTTGAAACAGCGGTTATGGACTTAAGTAGCATGAACAAGTGCATGATTTTTTTCTTAGTTAAATTATTATTCCAAATGATTTGAAATAGATAATAAAAGCTGCATGCAAAGCATGATTGTGAAATAAGAATAATTTTTTAAAGTTTTTATAAAGAATTTTTATTACATTATCAGCCAACATTTAATTTTTTTTTTAAACTATAAAATATCTCTTGATAAAACAATATGGTGTGCCCAGTTTGATGTTAAACGTTATTGTAAGCTTTATTTGTGACTCTTTTAATGTCTGTGTTTGTATTAGATTTCTTGACAACAAAAATTATCTTGCAATTCATTAATATTTATCTAGGGTAGTCTTTTAAAATTCATATAGCATGTTCTCTCTTTCATTAACTTGAGATTAAAATAATAAGTTACTTATTTTTATCTATCTTTTTGTCTTTTCTCATTTCTCCCTACCCCATGTCCCTGCCATCAAACCAACAATAAAACAAATCATGCCTGCTCCAAAATCTCATCCTGATGTGTTGCTGGACTACCTCTTGTCTGATCTACACACCTGACCACACGCTGCTGCTGTCGCTGCCTACTTCGACTGAACTGATTCTACCCTACTCGTCAAATTACTTTGTCCCATGCTGCCTTGCCTTATACAAACTTAAAACACTTGTTTGGTTCTACCTTTAATAGAAGGTTACACCAGATGCCCTCTTTATACTGTTCGGTATGTCATGTCTTATCTAAATCTTCTTTTTATCATTTAAAGATTTTTTTTTTACAAGTGATCTGTGTCCTCTGTAGGAACAAGCAGACATAGAAGCAGACACAGAAAACTATTAATGTATAGATTATTGGACATAATATTAACCTGATTACATCTTTCTTTGAGTATTCACATTTGACCAAATACATGTCTACTCCAGGTGTTTTCTCTCAGAAAATAAAGAGTGGGATTCTTTTGTTTACAATTAGGGATACATTAGTAGTGGTACAAAGTTGTACAGTTTCACTGCATTTTCCAGACTTTGAATATATTACAATGCTTTTAAAATAAGATTTGCAGAAAAGTTGGTGCTACAATCGTTAAAAGAATTGTTTTTGATACAATTTTTTTTAATTGTTTATGTTTGTTTACCTAAAAAAGAGAAAGAAAAAAATCAATGTTTTTTTACATGTGGTCCACTTTAAGTACAGTTGTACATTTGAGTTTGTAACAAATCATATTAATATTATTCTATTTCCTTTGAATGGTTCCTTACATACTTTTGTCTGGTTCTACTGTATTTATTCATTTTTGTTGTCATATTTCTTGATATAGAAGGTGGAAATGAAAATGATGTAAAGAAAACAGTTTTACATTTTGAGTTCTCTTTGAATATTGACGCTAATGTCAGAATTTCCCATTAATTGACCACACAATTATAAATACCATTTATTTAGAATCAATGTCTTGTGTTATATCTTTTTTTGTTTTTGCTTTTTTTTTAAAAATAATAGTTTAATATTGTTTAAATGATTGACTTGGGTCTAAATTGTCAGTATAGTAATTGTCATTAGAGAATATTTTTGAATGACATTGTTGGTAAGGTAAGTTATTCTCTTTTTCCATTTCCAAGAAGTGTTAGGAAATTGTTCATTCATTTATTGCACACATTTGAATCAACCTTAGTGTAGTGCATGCATTGAAGGTTATTTATTTTTTTTGTGCTTTAAATTTAAAGTGTTTCAATGTGTTGTTTGCAATTAATTCTCAATCTGCATACAAAGATGTCCACTGGTATTTGTCTTGTAGGTGAATACTTGCACAAAGAAAATATTATTCTTGATGCATGAACCCATTGTTTACTGAATTACAAAATTGTCATTCTAATTTTTAAAAATACAACTGCTATAGGTGTCTATGGTAATGTGCATCGTGTGAAGATTCTCTTTAACAAGAAAGACAATGCTCTAATCCAGATGGCAGATCCTTCTCAAGCTCAACAGGGTAATGAGACTTTATTTGATAGAGTTTATGTACTTTAGTTGTCTACAACATATTGGTTCTTATCTTTCAATATATTTAATGAATTATTTTGTAGCCATCACCTACCTAGATAAAGCCAGACTGTGGGGTAAACAACTGAGAGTAGCCCCATCCAAGCATCAGCTGATTCAAATGCCCAAGGATGGACAGTCTGTGAGTAGTTTTTAATTTTTCATCTTTGATTACTGTTATCTTTGAAAATGTTTACTTTGCTCTTCATAACATTTGGCTTGATTTTTAAATGTTCTTTTCACTTTATGTTTAGGATGCAGGTCTTACCAAAGATTTTGTGAACTCACCACACCATCGCTTCAAAAGGCTGGGATCTAAAAATTATATTTTCCCCCCAACAGCTGTATTGCACCTTTACAATGTGTAAGTTTAATTATTTTTTAAAAATATGATTATATCAATTTAACTTTATTTCTACTTTCAATATGACTGTTTACCCTGATTTTTTCTTGTTTTTAGTGCAACCCTTGAAGAAGATGACATTCGCAACTTGTTTTCAGAATATGGCAATGTGAAGTCATTCAAATTTTTCAAGTAAGTGCCTTAGTTCTGTTAATTTACTTGTTCTTATGCCTGCCCAAAAAGCTTCACAAAATATCCTCTAATTTAACTCATTTGCCACTAACCTAGATTCCTGTAACACCCCTGAGTACAAACTAAAGGGAAGGAACTCCTCATTAAATTGAGTAAATTACTTTGAAATTATTTTTTTTAATAACTAAATATTACCCAATGTTAATAAAAAAATTACATCATAAAATAGAAAATGTCTGAGCTTTCTGGAAATGTACACTTATATACATAAAAAATGTCAAATTATTGGTACAATCATTCTCGGAGTGTTGAGGCCCTAGGGTTTTGCTCTTTATTTCACTATCCCTAGCGGAGTCCAATAAAGTGTCATAAAGCCCATAAATCAAGTTGTACTGGAAATTCATAAGCTTATATCTGAAGCATTCTTATTATCAGAACTGTTTTTAAGTGTTATGTTTGGAGGCATAGAGCTATTGATTAATGAGCTACAAAATTAAAGACAACGGCTAAAAAAAATATATTACAAGACGAAAGGCCAGTGTAAGCTACTCATACTTTGACAGCGCATCACAATAAAATAAATTGTAATAAAAAGTGTTTTTTTTAATGAAACCGACTATATGGCTACTTTTTAAAAGCTGTGATGTCAGTAAAAACACCCACACAGAACACATGGCAAAAAATAAATTGACTAGAGGTTAGTCACACACGTGACTGGCGCTTTTGGGGCGCATCAGTATGGAAGAGGTTAAGCCGCATTCAGTCACAGTAGTAGCAGTAGTAGTAGTAGCAAATGAGTTTATAAAAAAAAAGACGAAAAATCCTTTAGAAAATATTGTATGCACTACTTGTTGTTTACTATGTCTTGTGTTGTTTTAATTTCAGCAATGACCGTAAGATGGCCCTCATTGAAATGTCGTCAGTGGAGGAAGCTACCCTGGCTCTGATTGTAAGTATTTTTGAATAGGACAACACTTTCATAGATTTGTAAATAGTTTTTTTCTGCAGTAATAATTTATAGAAATATCTTGTTTAACTGTAATTATATTAAGTGCTTTGTAATTTACAAATTTTTGTTTGCTACAATTCTTCCACTACACAATAAACTTTGGAAATCTTTGAAAACTTCATTTTTGTTTTCATCCCTTTCCTTGTCAGCGATCTCAGAATTATAAATAATTCATTATTCAGCCATTTGTCTTTATGAAATATTCTTTGTACTTGTATAAATGTTATATTTGTGTAAATGGTTATGCTAAAAGAAAGTTCACCATTGTAGGTAGTAAGGTAGAAATAGAAACTTGACATAAACTTGGATGTACATTTTTTTTTTCTCAGGGCTTACATAATAATCAAGTTGGAGATAATCTTCACCTGAGGGTCTCCTTTTCAAGATCAACAATTTAAGTTGGCAGCCATTGTATCATTATCCTATTTTTTTTTATGTTTATGAAAGGAACTCTTTCTAAGCATGTTTCATTGACATTTGTTTTAATCAACCTAAAGTGAGTTTGCAAACTTTTAAACTGAATGAACTATTTGTGTATTGTGTCAAGTGTATTAGGGAGACAAGTTGTGTTTTATATTATTTTATATGCTGTTCATGTAGAGTTCAACATTCATTTCTGTCATAAAAACAAAAGTTGAAATTAATTTTGTCTTGGTCTTATTTCTTGTCAAAATGTGCTAAAAGATATAGCCTATATAATATAAATATATCCTATAAATATAATAAGAGTATATATAATATAATTTATATGTATAAGATGCAGGTATAAATCTATTATATTTACTCTGAAAATATATTTATGGCTGTTGGAGAAAACCTGCATTATCATAAAGACAAAATGAAAGTATCTGCCAATTGCTTTAACTTAAATTAATAATTGTATTACAATTTAAGAAAATATACCCAACTCAGACTTAGCATTAAAACTCCAAAACATTATTCATAACATTATTTCATGTTAAAAATAATTTCATGTAAATATGACTCTTTTAATAGGTAATTTAATTATGTTATAGTAGTAGTAGCTGAAACATATCTATCAAACAATATTTGTTATTAATAAATTATATTCATTAGTGATTTTTACTATACCCAGTATTATAATAATGATTATGCTAGAAAATGATTGTCAGTAGTGAGTAGCATGAAAAAAATGTTGGTACTTGCATTAGTATAATCATAGATATTACTAAATAGTCAGTACATCAAAACTTAAAATGTAAAGAATCTGTGTTCAAGTCAAGAAAACAGTACACAGAATTACGTACATAGTAATGAAAAACATTTTACATTCTTAAACTCTCAGATAATTTCCTTGCTGGACAGCATCAGATTTTAATATTAGATATAAAAAACTAATTGAAAACTTTCAATCAATTTTGATCAAACTTTAATTTGGCAGACATTTTACAATTCTAAATAAAATATTCTTCAAACCCATTAAATTACGAATTACCCGGTAATTAGGGTTTAAAATTATAATATTAAAATTTAATTCATGGTTATTATAATTGAAGCAAAACCTGTTCCTGCACAGTAGTATAATGTAGCAGTCAGTGGTCTGGGCATGCACTTAGTTGACTTAGTGCACACTTCAAAATATAAAAAAAACTATTCATCATATAGGAACGGTGGCCGGCAGCGCGTTCGGCTGGTGTACCGAAGTTTCCGGGTTCGAATCTTGGTGCAGGCTAGGATTTTTCCCCGGGTCTGGAGGGTGTCCCAGCTCTGATGGGCAGGTGCACCTCCAGACTACAGTATTG
Organism: Anisus vortex; assembly: GCA_949126835.1. Classification (NCBI taxonomy): domain Eukaryota; kingdom Metazoa; phylum Mollusca; class Gastropoda; family Planorbidae; genus Anisus; species Anisus vortex. The sequence continues at coordinate 32,962,698 of OX421493.1, forward strand.
AAATACAGAGCAGGCCCCGCATACTCTAGGGGTCATACAAATGTGCATGTAGACCTTAAATGCTACCGTACGCATATGGCAATTCTCGGACAGACGTTGGAGTAAATCAGTAAAGAGGACATCCTCAACCCTTGCCTGCATTTATGGCCCGCTACCGCTTATCAAATAGCGGCTCTAAGTGAGCAATCTCAGTCGGAGACGGAAAGTGCAGACGACTCTCGGACGGTGTCACACACAGTGCCCTCACATTCACATGGGGGAGGGCAGAGGGGGGCATATGCCCGGGGACGGCACTTCTATGGAGGCGGCACAGTTAGCCTTAGTTCACTCCAGAAATTTCTTCCATCGACGATGGTATGGATTCTATCACAGCTTGATGTCGTAATATAAGAAATCTCTGCCAGATGTATTAGCTGTGTTTGATTCATCGACAACATTAATTTGCTAAAAATCTCAGATATCGCCTGCGTCACTCACAACTCACTACAATACGTAATTACTGCAGATAACAAAACAGAAGCAACACATTCAATGATAGATTGTTCAGAGAGTTTGGCAGATTTTTTAAAGAATAATTAGGATTACAAATAGTTTGTTACTACCACTTAGGTACGCTAGTCTTCTAAAGTTTAAATATATTGTATGGATATTTGTTTCGATGCTAAAGTTTTTGGAAACCAAAGACAATTGACTTACTTGACTTAATCCTGTATATCCCCATAGGAGCATAGGGCCGCAACTACACTTTTCCATCGGTCTCTGTCTTGGGAGGCTCCGTTTATTTGTGTCCATGTGAGGCCAACAGCCTTTGCCTCACCTACGACCGATCTCCTCCAAGTTTGTCTGGGTCTGCCTACTTTCCTTTTGCCCTGGGGATTCCAGTCAAGTGCTTGTCTTGCTACATTGTCTTCTGTTCTTCTTAAAGTGTGACCAATCCACTTCCATCTAAGGCTTTTGATGCTGTTGTCGATTTGTTTTTGTCCGGTCTTGTCCCATAGGTTGACGCATGAAATGGTTTCCGGCCATCAAATTTTCAACTTGCGCCTCAGGCATCTGATAACAAAAGTCTGGAGTCTGCTTGTATTTGCCTTAGTAACTCTCCAGGTCTCTGAGCCATATAGGAGGACTGCCTTAACATTTGTGTTAAATAGTCTTACTTTGTTCTTTAAGGACAACGCACTTGAGCTCCACACGGGGCGCAGGGCATTGAAAGCAAGCCTGGCCTTGTTGATCCTGCTCTTTATGTCTTCATCTGTTCCTCCATCTCTACTCATCACACTTCCCAGGTAAACAAATGTGTCTGTGTCTATTATTTCTTCATCATCTAGCTGTATTGACCTGTCCTGTTCATTATTTATCCTCATGACTTCTGTTTTCCTTTTATTTATTTTTAGGCCAACCTTTCTCGCCTCTTCGGACAGTCGGTTTAGTTTAGATTGTGTGTCTTGCTGTCTGTGTGAGAGGAGGGCGACATCGTCTGCAAAGTCCAAGTCTTCTAGCTTCTTTGTGAAAGTCCATTGAATGCCTTAGCTGTTTCCTGAGGTTGTCTTATTCATGATCCAGTCTATTACAATTAAAAAGATCATCGGTGACAGCATGCAGCCTTGACGCACACCGGTCTTCACAGCAAATGGACTGGTTAGCTTTCCTTTATGGATGACTTGACAGCAACAGTCTTCATATAGTTTATTGGTGATGTCAGTGCCCTCACATGGGGGAGGGCAGAAGGGGACATATGCCCGGGGGCGGCACTTCTAAGGGGGCGGCACATTAAAATTTAGCCTATGTTCATAGCAGAAATGTGACCAGCGTACCTAGGTCATCTAAAGTTTAAATATATTGTATGAATCTTTGTTTCGATGCTAAAGTTTTTGGAAACCAGAGACACTTATTCTTATTTGAGAGAAAATCTCATAAAAGTGAAAACTGATATCCCTTATTTAATTGGATTAAAAAAATAAATGATTTCAGGGAATTGACCTTAATTAAAAGAAGACAAAGAGTGTTTTTTTGTGTGCATTTATTTCAAAACTACTATTGTACAAGCATAACTGTGGACGCAGAAATCTTGAATTTATAAAGAACAATTGACGAAGACATGCTTACTTCAATACATTGAAACAATTAACGATTACTTCAACAGACGATTTTAAGATAATATTATAAACAAGAAAATTCCATATTGGTTATTAGACCTTTGTTTCTAATGGTGAAGTATTAAAATCACCCCTACCTTTACTACTGAAATAAGAATTGATTGAATAAATAACAAAAAAAGAATAAAAATTGAATGCAGAAATGGGCTATAATCACGAATTATGGTTGCAAAAGGACATCCATCAATTTCTCTAGGTCTTGGTTTTGGCAACAATTTTTTTTATTGCATTTTGACACCCTATTTATTGGTACGTAGATGAACTACTAGCAACATACAAGGAACAAGCTTCACTTTAAAATTGTTTTATTTTCACAAACCTCTTTTGCAGTATATTTTTTATTATTATTTATAAAACAACAATTAATTAAATGTATTCATTTCAGCTCTTTTTAGGATATTTCAGCTCTTTTTAGGATGATACAATTGCATACAAATCTAGTCGGCCTAAACAAATTGTATGCGGCAAATTTGACTCATTAGTTCAACTTCGGATTGGTATTGGGGGGGGGGGGGGAAGCAGTGAGAGATACAAATTTGAAAAAGGGGGCGGTGAGCCGAAAAAGGTTGAGAACCTATGCACTAAACAAAGCAATTACAGTATGCAAGGGGGCAGCACTAATACTTTTGCCCTGGGGCGCCACATTGGCTTGTGAGGCCCCTGGGTGATGTTGATGAATTTTGTTGGGATGCCATAGTAGCTCATTAACTTCCAGATGGTTTCTTTATCCACACTGTCGAAAGCCTTTTCAAAGTCTACAAACGTCATGTACAAGGGAGATTGCCATTCTAAAGATTGTTCAATGATTATCCGCAAAGTGGCAATGTGGTCAGTACATGATCGGCCTTGTCGAAAACCTGCTTGTTCTGGCCTAAGTTTTACATCTAGGGCTTCCTTCAGTCTCTCTAATATAATCCTGGTCAGGACTTTGCCTGGAACTGAGAGAAGCATTATTCCTCTCCAGTTGCTGCATACAGAGAGATCACCTTTCTTCGGTAGCCTAGTTTCCATTCATGTGGCACTTGTTCCTTTTCCCAAATGTTTTGTAGTAGTGGCTGGAGCATCAATTATTTGAGAGAAAATCTCATACAAATGAAAATTGATATCCCTTTTTAATTGAATTAAATAAGTTTAAAAAAATGATTTCAGGGAATCGACCTTAATTAAAAGAAGACAAATAGTGTTTTTTTTTTTTTCATTTATGTCAAAACGTCTATTATACAAGCACAACTTTGGACGCAGAAATTTTGAATTTATAAATAGCAACTGACGAAGACATGCTTACTTCAATACATTGAAACAATTAATGATTACTTCAAGAGAGGATTTAAAGATAATATTGTAAACATGAACATTCCTGATTGGTTATAAGACATTTGTTTCGAATGGTGCGGCAAATTTGACTCATTAGTTCAACTTCGGATTGGTATTGGGGGGGGGGGGGGGGGAAATCAGTGAGAGATAAAAATTTGAAAAGGGGGCGGTGAGCCGAATAAGGTTGAGAACCTATGCACTAAACAATGCAGTTACAGTATGCAAGGGGGCGGCGCTGAAACTTTTGCCCTGGGGCGCCACAAAGGCATGTGAGGGCCCTGGTCATACATGCATCGCCCTTGAGTCCTAACATAACTCAGGACTCAGGAAATAAAGGCAAGCAAAGTTAGGAAAGTTTCTTCTTAACCATTTATCTTATACATTACACAGACGCTCCTTCTATAAAGAAGATTATTGCGTTTGGCAAAACTGACTCGACAAAGTTTGACTAATCTTACCACATATTTCACTAAGTTGGTGACTCGACAAAGTTTGACTAATCTTACCACATATTTCACTAAGTTGTAAACTCGACAAAGTTTGACTAATCTTACCACATATTTCACTAAGTTTGTGACTCGACAAAGTTTGACAAATCTTACCCCATATTTCACTAAGTTGGTGACACGCAGGGCCCTCGAGAGAAAAAAAAGATGCCGGTACGAGATCTTTTCTGGGCCCCCCTCCCCCCCCCCTTCACTTTTTTTTTAACACTAGTCATATCTAGATGGTTTATTTGTATTACATACGTTTGAAAAATCAGGAATCTTTTTACAAGGTCTGTGGACCATTTTGTGAAACTGTCATAAGTGTTACCATTTACCATTAGAGTGTAATCATTTCAATCACAGCCTTACAGGTCTGTTACGAAAATACTTTAACTAAGTACATAGTTCTTAGTTTAAATTATTGTAATTGTTCCTGCGCTTCAGAAGGCCTATTGATCTTGCAAATAATATTACAAAGATGTGTAAAATGGAAAAGTGACCTCACTGTTGAAGTGAAGCCGGCTGGCCCAGCGGTTAGTTCACCGGACTGTCAACCAAAAACCAACTGACAGGTCGCGGGTTCTATCCCTATTCCCTGCCACCGACGGATCCCTGTCGCCCTGAAGGAGTTTTGGGCCTAGTGGACGTAATAATCTTCTATCTAGAAGGAACGTCTGTAAACTTATAAGATAATTTATGTCCTCTAGTGTTTCTAGGTTTAGTGATTCAACTATTGGTGTTATTCTTGTCAGTTATAAATATTCACCAGTAATGTATGTTGTGTAGTCTAATGTAAGTTGATCTGCTGTTGTAATACAGTTGACACATAGTGTGTTTTTTTTTACAAACTCTTCCCAAAATACATTTTGTTAAATGACCAAGAAAAATGTGTTTCAAATTTTCAATAGGCCTATATAATTTGTCTAAAATGATGATACCTTCAATCTCCCCTCTTGGCTACTGCACAGGAAATCATTAAAGTGTAAAAGGATCGACTAACTAGTTTAACTGCCATACTAGTACCGATATGCAGCGACATAAAGTATTTAGGCCTAGGCCAGGGGTCGGCAACCTTTTGCTAATAGTGTGCCAAACTAGGATTTTTAAATCATTCAGCCCAAAAGTCAACCTGCTCAATTATATTTTTAAATTTTTTAAAATAATATTTATTTAGCGCCGTAGCATTATAGAGGCCCAAAACGAGATGCATAAAGAAAATCTTTAGAGCGTTTAATATTTAACTTTTTAAAAGTTCCTGGTTAACATCCTTTTTACATTATTTGCATTTACACCAAATACAGAATTGTATTACTAAACTTTCACATTTTGATAGTTAATAATCGCCTAAAAATATCATTTAGTTATCGTGATTCGAGATATGGATCTGGCACCTGCTAGATTCTATACATTTATTATATTTCGATCTCAGCTACTGAGATATTCTCTTAAATTATTATTAAGTAGAGACAACAACGAGTAGTTCAGACTACCGTTGAGCGGTATATAGCGACATAGTAATCATACAAACTTGGTAGATAATGTAATGGTTAAAAATGTACACATTTGAATATAAATTCTTTTGTCATATTATATTTATATACTTTTCAACTAACTTTGATACATTTGAAAATTATAAATTGTAAGAGCCATTAATTTTTTTATTAAAGAAAAATATGAAACATATTGGACACATTAGAACAAAAAGTCAAAACGGGTTATCTCCCTTCTTTTCAAATAAAAACTAATATTATTTTTAATTATTATTTCTTTATACAAATCTATCATTTTTTTTTTCAAATTCAACTTTCTGCATTTTAAATGGTCCCTATCCCTCCACTTAAAAACAAAGATCCACATCTAATATGGTTGTATATGGATAAATCCAGTCAGACTTTATGTGTTAAGAAAACAAGAGTCCATAAATTTGAAAGTCTTGTCTTTGTTTATAAAACTCCTCTCTATCTATTTTAATATATGGCATAAATTAGGGAATTACAAGTAGTTAAGTGTTTTGAAATTGAATAAACGTGCAAGATTTGTCCAGTTTCAATGCAAATCCATTCCAGTGGTTAAACAGTCAAGTGCTGTTTGGCCACGTTCATGTAAAAGCAAGCTCAACTCACTGAAATGTGTCGCTCGCCATTCAGAAACATCGGCTTCAACAGTTAGTGTCTCCTCATTCACTTATTGAAAAAATCAACAAGAAGCACCTTTTGGAGGTCTGTTGTCTTGTTGTTTTGGAGGTCTCTCGCGTGCCATCTAAAACCGCTCTGCGTGCCATGTCTGGCACGCGAGCTTTAGGTTGTCGACCCCTGGCCTAGGCTAACAGAGAGAACTGTAAGCCTGTAAGGCTCATAGGTCTATAGGCCTATTTGTAAGTGTCTCTGGTGAAAAAAAATAAAAAATAGATTCTAAATGATATCGAAAATAATTAGGTCCTATATTACAACTAGATGCTTCCTTGCATTTTTAACAAAATGTTCAAGTGCACATACAAAGAATACCAAAATTAAGGCCCCCCAACGCCACGTGGGAGGTTTTGGGGCATCTCCTCTTAGCTTTATTGCAATAATTAAAAAATACTTGCGTAATTGCCAATTTAATTTTAAATTTTAATTTTCATGGGCCCCCTAAACTCTTAAGGGCCCCGGTACAGTGTACCGGCTGTACCCCCCTCTCGTGGGGCCTGGTGACACGACAAAGTTTGACTAATCTTACCACATATTTCACTAAGTAGGTGACTCGACAAAGTTTGACTAATCTTACCACATATTTCACTAAGTTGAAGACTCGACAAAGTTTGACAAATCTTACCACATGTTTCACTAAGTTGGTGACTCGACAAAGTTTGACAAATCTTACCACATATTTCACTAAGTTGGTGACTCGACAAAGTTTGACAAATCTAACCACATATTTCACTAAGTTGGTGACTCGACAAAGTTTGACAAATCTTACCACATGTTTCACTAAGTTGGTGATTTTCAATAAAATGGATCAAAGTTTAAAGTAAAGTGAAGAGTCCTCATTTTTGTATTAACGCACCGTTCAAGTTTTTTCTTTCATTGGTATTTAGTATTTAGGCCACACCCACAAATTCATTTTATTTAAATTAACCATAGCCTAGACACTGCCAGTATGTAAATATTGTTTTGTGATTTGTTTTAATACTATTACTCGATCCAAATGTAGTCATCCCGTATTATACACGTAGTTCAACCCACCACTAAAGCCTGCGATTAGCACTATAATAGGCCTACACATATTCCAATTCACTGCTATAGACTGATTATAGCACTACTGCTGTAGCCTGGATAGCCCTATACACGTATTCTCAATCAGTGTTGTAGCCTGGTTAGCACTATACACGTATTCTCAATCAGTGTTGTAGCTTGGTTAGCACTATACACGTATTCTCAATCAGTGTTGTAGCCTGGTTAGCACTATACACGTATTCTCAATCAGTGTTGTAGCTTGGTTAGCACTAAACACGTATTCTCAATCAGTGTTGTAGCCTGGATAGCACTATACATGTATGTATTCTCAATCAGTGTTGTAGCCTGGATAGCACTATACACGTATTCTCAATCAGTGTTGTAGCTTGGTTAGCACTAAACACGTATTCTCAATCAGTGTTGTAGCCTGGTTAGCACTATACACGTATTCTCAATCAGTGTTGTAGCCTGGTTAGCACTATACACGTATTCTCAATCAGTGTTGTAGCTTGGTTAGCACTAAACACGTATTCTCAATCAGTGTTGTAGCCTGGATAGCACTATACATGTATGTATTCTCAATCAGTGTTGTAGCCTGGATAGCACTATACACGTATTCTCAATCAGTGTTGTAGCTTGGTTAGCACTAAACACGTATTCTCAATCAGTGTTGTAGCCTGGTTAGCACTATACACGTATTCTCAATCAGTGTTGTAGCTTGGTTAGCACTAAACACGTATTCTCAATCAGTGTTGTAGCCTGGTTAGCACTATACACGAATTCTCAATCAGTGTTGTAGCCTGGATAGCACTAAACACGTATTCTCAATCAGTGTTGTAGCCTGGATAGCACTATACACGTATTCTCAATCAGTGTTGTAGCTTGGTTAGCACTAAACACGTATTCTCAATCAGTGTTGTAGCCTGGATAGCACTATACACGTATTCTCAATCAGTGTTGTAGCCTGGATAGCACTATACACGTATTCTCAATCAGTGTTGTAGCTTGGTTAGCACTAAACACGTATTCTTAATCAGTGTTGTAGCCTGGATAGCACTATACACGTATTCTCAATCAGTGTTGTAGCTTGGTTAGCACTAAACACGTATTCTCAATCAGTGTTGTAGCCTGGTTAGCACTATACACGTATTCTCAATCAGTGTTGTAGCTTGGTTAGCACTAAACACGTATTCTCAATCAGTGTTGTAGCCTGGATAGCACTATACATGTATTCTCAATCAGTGTTGTAGCCTGGATAGCACTATACACGTATTCCCAATCAGTGTTGTAGCTTGGTTCGCACTATACATGTATTCGCAATCAGTGATGTAGCCTGCTGTTTAGCACTGTACATGTACTTATTCTCAATCAGTTTTGTAGCCTGGATAGCACTATACATGTATTCTCAATCAGTGTTGTAGCCTTTATAGCACTATACATGTATTCTCAATCAGTGTTGTAGCCTGGATAGCACGTACTATACATGTATTCTCAATCAGTGTTGTAGCCTGGTTAGCACTAAACACGTATTCTCAATCAACGTTGTAGCCTATACTATAGATCTATTGTCTAGCCTTGACAATGTGTGGGCCAGAAAAGTAGCTTATATTCAGGGCCGGATTTTCCTGTAGGCTATCAAGGCTTCAGCCTAGGGCCTCAAGATCAAGAGGGGCCTCAAGATCAAGAGGGCCTTCATTCAAATTGTTAGCAAAATTAAAATTAAACTATTCTAAAAACAGTGAACTAAACCACTGGACTAAACCACTGGACTAAACCACTGGACTAAACCACTGGACTAAACCACTGGACTAAACCACTGGACTAAACCACTGGACTAAACCACTGGACTAAACCACTGGACTAAACCACTGGACTAAACCACTGGACTAAACCACTGGACCGAAAAAAAAGGAGAAATAAAGGTTTTACAAGCAGCTCAATACTGTACATAAACGCACGTACATATCCAATCAGATCTGAGTTATATTTTTAGTAGCCTACTTCAGAACTAATTTCTGATTGGTTATGTACGTGCGTTTACGTACAGTAGTGAGCTGCTAGTAAATTCGACCTTTTAACCATAGGCTCTGGTAGAATATTTATTCGATAGCTGAATGGTTGAATCATGCAGCACGTTGTATGTGAGGACAAGGCCGTTGCACCAACTCAAAGTGAAAATATCGAACTAATTCAAGAGCAACTTATTGAACACGAAAATGCAAACGAGCCACAAGAAAATAATACGAATATTTAGAATTTTTTTCAGACACCTAGACTAATCAAAACTCTAAATACCTTGGCAGCTACATCTCAGCTAATGGAAGCATAGACATGGAAATATCCACCAGACTAGCTATGGCAGCTCAGGCCTTCAACAAACTGGGGAAAATATGGAAGTCATCCTCTCTGCAACTAAGAACACAACTGAAACTATACAAGTCAAATGTACGTTCAGTCCTTCTCTATGCTGCAGAGACCTGGAAGACCAATACCAAAATCGAAAGCCGCCTTAGAGGGTTTGAAGGAAGATGTCTCCGACGCCTACTAAAGATTAACTGGGAAGACCACATCTCCAACAGTGAAGTTCGCAAGATAACTGGAATAAACTTCATCATCGAGGAAATCAAGAAAAGAAGATGGAAATGGCTGGGTCACATCCTTCGTATGGATAAAAAGAGGCTCCCAAGCAGTGCATTGAAATGGACACCACCAGGAAAAAGGCGAAGGGGAAGACCAATGGGAACGTGGAGGAGGACAATGGACGATGAAGCAAAGGTCACCAACAAAACATGGCATGAAATCAGATGGCTCGCCCAGGATAGAAAGGCCTGACGGAACTTTGTTGCCGCCTTATTTGTGGAGCTCCAAAATTCAATCTAGCAAACGTATTTGGGATACATTAGTCTACATCAAAATAAAATTAAATAATTAGTTTAAATACTCATTTGGGCGCCCCCTAACGTGGCGCCCGGGGACATATGTCCCCCCCTGCCCCTCCCTAGCTACGCCACTGTGTCTACTGTAACAGATGTTGGCTTGTGGACAAATTTATCACAGAATGATGTATTATTTTGGGTAGAGAAGGGCCCTTTTTAAGTTCAGTATCACTGTGGAACATTTTTAAATTGTAAGCGAGAATATAAGAATCAGTCCACATTTTGTACAAAAGCAATTTTTTATTCAACAAAAGCCAAAGGAGAAAAATATAACCTAGAATGGCTTGTGTACTCTCCCTCAAAAGGCCGCGTTTTTTTTTTTTTTTTTTTTTTTTTTGTGTGCTTTGTTTGTAGGCTAAACTCTTTCCATATATTGCATCTTCTGCAACAGCATTTACTTCTGAAGGGTTTAATGATTGGAAAAATCCTGCTATCATTCAAACTCATGAAAATTATTACGGCTGTTTCTCTGTTTAAAAGTCACTAATTGTACTGGAGAAAGGTTATTTTCAAAATTAAAAATATCAAAAGAAGCACAATGACCCAGACGAGGTTGTCTTCATAGTATTTTGCATTTGTTCATAGTATTTTGTGCATCGAAAATGAGACCTTCAGAAAAATAAATTTTGATGAACTTATAGAAGAATTCTGTGTAAAAAAGTTTAGAAAGAAATTCTTCTAATCTACTATTTCGTTTAAAATGTATACTTGGATTGAATTAGTTCTTTAAAAAAATAACTATTAACATAAAATTTAATATGATATACAATTTCATATTTTCTTTTTTTTTTGTGATATAGATTTTGTTTGAATAAAGTTCCATTTTTGGTTTAGTTTAATACTTAAAATTCGTAATAATTCATACTTAAACTTTAAATGCGAATTAATATAAAATAGATTTATCTGAATTGAATTTGGTTTAGATCTAATCTTAAATGTATTGAACATAATTATTTGATTTAATTTGATAGAAAATATGATTTTTTTTTGCGTATTTTATTTTCGTAGTCAAAGATTTTCATTATTTGAATTTTGTTTCTTTGTAAATGTTGTATGTTGTATGTTATGTTTGATTAGTTATTGTTACAAGTACTTTGTAAATGTTGTATGTTGTATGTTATGTTTGATTAGTTATTGTTACAAGTACTTTGTAAATGTTGTATGTTGTATGTTATGTTTGATTAGTTATTGTTACAAGTACTTTGTAAATGTTGTATGTTGTATGTTATGTTTGATTAGTTATTGTTACAAGTACTTTGTAAATGTTGTATGTTGTATGTTATGTTTGATTAGTTATTGTTACAAGTACTTTGTAAATGTAAATGTTGTATGTTATGTTTGATTAGTTATTGTTACAAGTACTTTGTAAATGTAAATGTTGTATGTTATGTTTGATTAGTTATTGTTACAAGTACTTTGTAAATGTAAATGTTGTATGTTATGTTTGATTAGTTATTGTTACAAGTACTTTGTAAATGTAAATGTTGTATGTTATGTTTGATTAGTTATTGTTACAAGTACTTTGTAAATGTAAATGTTGTATGTTATGTTTGATTAGTTATTGTTACAAGTACTTTGTAAATGTAAATGTTGTATGTTATGTTTGATTAGTTATTGTTACAAGTACTTTGTAAATGTAAATGTTGTATGTTATGTTTGATTAGTTATTGTTACAAGTATTTTGTAAATGTAAATGTTGTATGTTATGTTTGATTAGTTATTGTTACAAGTACTTTGTAAATGTAAATGTTGTATGTTATGTTTGATTAGTTATTGTTACAAGTACTTTGTAAATGTAAATGTTGTATGTTATGTTTGATTAGTTATTGTTACAAGTACTTTGTAAATGTAAATGTTGTATGTTATGTTTGATTAGTTATTGTTACAAGTACTTTGTAAATGTAAATGTTGTATGTTATGTTTGATTAGTTATTGTTACAAGTACTTTGTAAATGTAAATGTTGTATGTTATGTTTGATTAGTTATTGTTACAAGTACTTTGTAAATGTAAATGTTGTATGTTATGTTTGATTAGTTATTGTTACAAGTACTATATATGCCTATGGTGCTGAGAATAAATGTCCAAATAAGTGTTCTCGACTTTTATATATTTATTATCCGTGCCACATTTTTTATAAAGGTTAGTACCAATTACAACATGTTTTATTTAACATTTTGATATATATCACAGTAATTATGTATTTTATTATCTCTCATGTAATTTACTTAGAAATCGGAGGTGAAAGGGGCTCATAAGTGGAATAGCCTAGGCCTGGCCTAAGGCATCTTTTCGTCTAAATCCGGCCCTGCCTATATTGTCTGCCTTGACAATGTGTGGGCCAGAAAAGTAGCCTATATTGTCTGCATTGACAATGTGTGGGCCAGAAAAGTAGCCTATATTGTCTGCCTTGACAATGTGTGGGCCAGAAAAGTAGCCTATATTGTCTGCCTTGACAATGTGTGGGCCAGAAAAGTAGCCTATATTGTCTGCCTTGACAATGTGTGGGCCAGAAAAGTAGCCTATATTGTCTGCCTTGACAATGTGTGGGCCAGAAAAGTAGCCTATATTGTCTACCTTGACAATGTGTGGGCCAGAAAAGTAGCCTATATTGTCTGCCTTGACAATGTGTGGGCCAGAAAAGTAGCCTATATTGTCTAGCCTTGACACTATGTGGGCCAGAAGAGTAGTTAATTTGTTGTCAGTAGTTAGTCTATGTTTTAGTATGAACAGAAAAGATCCATGGCAAATCGCATATGGTGGAGCTTTAGCATAAATGTGATTGAACATCAAGGTTAGCGCAGTTAGTCCTATTATATGTTACTATGGCAATAATTATTGCCTTGGTACCAGTAGATATACTACTATTTATGGTCAGTGCTGATACACAGGTTACACCACATTGAAAGGTCAGATGTGCCAGCATATTGTATGCAACTTAGTGAGTTCGTGTGCCTCCACACAAACACGTGTGCTGTGTTTACTCTTTGCGAAAAGGGGAAGTAAAAATGTAAACTTTGACCTAAGAACGGTGGGAAATCCTGTAGGTGTGAGCTTGAGAAGTAGAAATTATAAAAACAAAATGTTACTATGGCTTTTCAGAGGTATTCACTGCATATGGTATACATCAGCTGTTAGAGTTGGATGAGTTAAATGCGTGAATGTTGCCAGTGATGCTTGATTCTATATGGGATACAATTTCAACAAGTCTATTTTGTAAACTCCTTAAAGTTGTTTGCTGTTTAATGAATATAATACATTGTCTTAAACGAATTAGTGTTTGTGGGCATCACCTTTTTTTTTTTATCTAACAATAGCATTGGAGAAATAATGGTAGGCCTTTTTGTATTACATGTCACTAAGACTAGGCCCCGTACGTATATATTTTTGTTTTGTTTATTTTTATACGTATAATTGGCTAGTCATTCAATTTTATAAACATACAAATAATTACAGCGTTATAATTAATAGTAAGCCTATTTGTTTTAAATATATAGTCACGTCTTGCGGTCTTTCAGGCTATTAATAGTGACACAGAAACGTTTTTGAACATGGTATAAATTACCTCTTTATGTTGTAGTCTTTTCATTATGAATTAGTACGCATATATTTCTGGTAATAAGTAAATGAACTACTAAACAGTCAGCGCAAAGATAAAAGTACGCTTAAGGGTAAGCATATACTTCACAAATTATATTTAGTGGTAACAAATTCTTCACAATTTACCTGCTTTAATTCCCTGCAATATAGGCCATTAAGGTAAAACATCTCTTCAGGGGGAAATCAAAAGGAAAGAAAAACAAAATTCTCATTTTCGCACTCAGCATTCGCTCTTTAAAGTGCTCACTCTCCCCACCCACATCTCCTACACCCCGACCGTTGCTCACACCTGCTGGAAACTTCAAATGATAGTATTTCCTGCTCACACTTTTATTCCATGTTAGACTTTCACTGTCTACTGTAGTAAGCTCATACACACACTATGGTGTTCAGTTAGTGAACTCATACATTATATACATACACTATGGTGTTCATTTAGTAAAATCATACATTATATACATTTAGTGAACTCATACATTATATACATTTAGTGAACTCATACATTATATATATTTAGTGAACTCATACATACACTATGGTGTTCATTTAGTGAGCTCATTCATACACTATGGTGTTTTATTTTGTGAACTCATACATATACGATGGTGTTCATTTATTGCGCTCATACATACATTATGGTGTTCATTTATTGCGCTCATACATACATTATGGTGTTCATTTATTGCGCTCATACATACATTATGGTGTTCATTTATTGCGCTCATACATACCTTATGGTGTTCATTTATTGCGCTCATACATACATTATGGTGTTCATTTATTGCGCTCATACATACATTATGGTGTTCATTTATTGCGCTCATACATACATTATGGTGTTCATTTATTGCGCTCATACATACATTATGGTGTTCATTTATTGCGCTCATACATACATTATGGTGTTCATTTATTGCGCTCATACATACATTACGGTGTTCATTTATTGCGCTCATACATACATTATGGTGTTCATTTATTGCGCTCATACATACATTATGGTGTTCATTTATTGCGCTCATACATACATTATGGTGTTCATTTATTGCGCTCATACATACATTATGGTGTTCATTTATTGCGCTCATACATACATTATGGTGTTCATTTATTGAGCTCGTTCATACACTATTGTGTTCATATATTGAGCTCATTCATACATTATGGTGTTCATTTATTGCGCTCATACATACATTATGGTGTTCATATATTGAGCTCATTCATACATTATGGTGTTCATTTATTGAGCTCGTTCATACACTATTGTGTTCATATATTGAGCTCATTCATACATTATGGTGTTCATTTATTGCGCTCATACATACATTATGGTGTTCATATATTGAGCTCATTCATACATTATGGTGTTCATTTATTGAGCTCGTTCATACACTATTGTGTTCATATATTGCGCTCATACA